>QJNU01000752.1:0-32997 GCA_004154915.1 Monosporascus ibericus | reverse complement strand
CCGGTTTTTTAACCCCCCCCCCCCCCCCGCGAAAACCCTTAAAAATATCGAAAAAGTAACAAAATAAAAACGTTTTTTATAAAAAGAAATTAAAAATTACCAGGGCAGCTCGCCGACAAAAATAATTCAATCGGTTAATCTTTTAACCAAAAGTAACTTATTATTTTTATATAACGTTACGCTTTTTCGGAAAAAAACCGCCTAATTACGCAAAACGAACCTTTTTTTTAATAAACGCCAAAAAATCAAAAATAAACGTTTTTTTTTAAAAAAAGGAACATTTATTATATAAAAAGGATAAGTTCTTTTAGCCAAGAAAGAAAAGAATGGTAAAAAATCTCAACTAATAACGGCTAAAGGTAATCATCGTAAAAAGGTTAAAACAAAAAAACGGAAATGTAACGTTTGCGGCAAGCCCGGACATAATACGCGCATTTATAAAGAAACTATAGATACCTTTAGCGAAGGAAAATCCGACTAGTTTAAATTGATTTATGACGTTATGGTTGCTTTATTTGATTTCGTTCCTACCAGGTGCTAAAAAGCGCACCGCGAGGTGGTATGTACCGCGAGGTGGTGTAAGACGTTACCAGTTGTTTTAGTTATTAGGCTATTACTTTACGTCCGTATATAACTATATAAAAGAAAACGCTTATATCCTCGTTAATAAACGTGTTATAAGTTATTTATGTTAATAGTAGCAGCTTTATCCAGTTATTTTGCTAGTAATTAATATAATTTCATAAGTATTATTTTAAAGTTTAATTTAATCGTTTTGTTTAATTATTTATCTATAGGTAGTAAGTTATTAAAAACCTAAGTTTAATACCTATCCGTTTAAAAAAGCTGGTATTAAACTTAGATATAAAGAATTTATTTCGATTAAAAATATTTTTTTTAGAGATTTCATATTTATCGAAATAATGTTTAATAAATGTATAGGTTAATTATTTTACCGTTATAATTCTTTTAAAAAGTAAAAAGTATTTATACTTAGTAAGTTTATTAACGATTACCTAAATTCTGTCGTATTTAACTTTAATAATTAGGTTTTTAAATGGAAAAAGGTTGGTAATAGAATCCTAAATTATAATATTTTATGCTTTATCAGGAATATCGGTAGGTTACAATAGCTTATAAAGTTTATGGCGTGCTATCTTGGCTTTATTATAAATATTATAATTTTTGATAATCTTTTTAATTACTCGGCGTAATTCTAGGAAGTCGTATTTTTCCCGTAACCGTCGAATAATTTTAAAAGTTCCTTAATGTCCATATAGTAAGTTTTTGTAAAATTCCTTTACGAATTGTTTTTATTGGTTCCTGGAAATATATATTTGCCATAATATAATAGCTGGTTTTTTGGCTGTTTTTTTAGTTACTGGATCTTTTTTTTTTTCCTTTATATCGTAAGAATTTCGAAACCTCGTTAAGTATTCGGGGTTTAGTTTTTATAGGATTTCGCATAACTATATAATGCTATCCTTATTATATTATAGCATCTGTATATTTCGTTTAGGGATTTCGGGATTATAATTACCTTTATGATTAAAAATATCCGTTTGGATGTTTTTTTTTCTCTTAATATAATATATTTTGACGTTAAATTTTAATAAGAAAATTATCCAAGTTTTATATCGTTTGTTTAGTTTTTATGCCTTCATAAACCGGGTAAGGTTTTTATAATCGGAATAAATATTAAAGGGTTTTTTGGTTTTATTAAAAAAAATTCTTATTTCTTAAAAGCGTTAATAATTACTAGCAGTCTTTTGTCGTAAATTAGGTATTTAAGTTCTGTATTTCGAAATGCCTCTAAATAATAGGCCATTAAGTATTATTTGCCGTTATTTTTTAGTTGTTCCAGGACGGTACTTAATACGTAGTCCGAAATATCCGTTTTTAGGCGCTTTGTTTTATTTGCGTTAAGTAGTTTTATTATGAGTTTACTAATAATTACGTTTTTTTGGCATTTTTTAAAAGTTTAAACTTTTTTATTAACGTATTTTTTAGTTATAAGTTTCGTTAATAGATTAATTATATTTCCGTATTTTTTGATTAAATTTTGTACGTAACCCGTAAATCTTAAGATTTGTCGAATATCGGTAATAATCGCCTTATTCAGGATGGGCTAATTCTTAACTATTTCCATTTTAAAGCGTTAAATCTGAGTTTGGCCGGGGGTAAGTATATATCTAAGGAAGTTTAGCTTTTATATATATCATACGTTCTTGGTTAGGTTAACTCGGATATTTGCTTTATCTAAAATTTAAAATATTTAAGTTATATATTATTTATGTTTTTTTAAAATCTTAATGTAAATAAGAATATCTTTAAGGTAAACCAATATAAACTTATTTAAATATTTTAGTAAGGTGGTTATAATTAGGCGTTAGAAATTGGCGGAAGCATTAGTAAATTCCATAAATATTATTTGGTATTCGTAAAATCCGTATATCGTTTTAAATACCGTTTTTTATTCTTTTATTTGGGCCATTTTAATACGGTAATAACCGTTTTAAAGATTAAATGTAATAAATTATTTAGCTTTATTAACGTTTTCTTTTAATATATTTATAAAGGTTAAAGGGTATTTATTTTTAATTATAATATTATTTAGTTATTTGTAATCGATTATTTTTTAAAAAACTAAATCTTTATTTTCGTCGATCTTTTGCTTTCCGTTTTTAGTTTTTGGCATTTTAAAGACGGGATATTTAGTAGGAGAATTAAATGGTCGGATATATCCTTTCTTTTAAATCGAATTAAATAGTTTTCCATAAAGCTTTTAATTTTTTAAGGTTTATGTGGTATATCTTGTAAAGTTTGGGATGGTATCTTTTCTTAATAGGTATTCGGTGATCTTATTAATTATATGGTAGTAATTTATGACGTTTTCTGTCCTTAAATAACCTTTTAAATCCTTAGTACTTAGGTGGTATTATTCCGTCTTAATCTGGCATTTATATCTCTTTTATGATATAGCAAACTTCCTGCTTGTCCTTTTCGAGTAGGTTTTTATTGTTTTTTTAGGAAAGTATTTAGTATTTTTAATTAATATATAGGTTGCTGGTTTTAAGTTACGGTATTCTCAGGATGATGTTATATTTAGAGATATCGGTAATATTTAACGAAATTCGTTTTTAATATTTTTGTATCCAAACGGAAAGTTCTTTAGTTTTTCGTAAAATTCGTCCGTTTTTATATTTAGATAAGCTTCCGTCTATTATACGTAATTTGTAGGACTTTAGTTTGTATCTTTAAGGAATTTGGTGTTTTTTTGTTACCGCGGGAGAAATAAATTTGCCTTCGGTTTCTGAGTCGATTATGGCTTTAAATATGCTGTTTTTGTATTAGAGTAAAATTTTGATTTAGTTACGTCATCCCTTTATTGCTTCGTATAAGGTTTTGTAGGTTAAGGCTTTTCGATGCCTTACTTTCGAGGGCCTTTAGCGTTTTTTAACTTATGATGGTATCCAGCTTAAGAAAGTCTTTATTTGCGTACCTTTCGAATAGCGTGTTTGGTGTACTGATCATTTTTATATTTAAATCATATTTTTTTACTATATTTGTATTCGAAAGTAATTGCTTTTTTTAAGCTCGATCCTTAGTTTCACGTCCTTCGAATTATGGAATCGAAAGTGTAAACTTCCGAAGGAGGTATTTTATCATTTAGGAGTTCGTGTTAAATATAGAGCATCGGGGAATAATATAAATACCCTTACGATATGGCCTTTTAACTTTGTTTTGATTCGGGGTATAAGTAACAAAACTTAGGGTACTTTAGTTATTGGGAAGTTTTTATACATCTGCATTTATCATCTAGTTCGATAGGTGTTTCTTTATTCCATCTAGGCCAAAAGTTATTATCTTCTTTAGCTTTAAGATAAACGAGACAATCGTCGATGTAACAAACGGTAAAATGTAGCAATTCGTGCTGGTTTGCCCGGGGTTTGGTATGTATTATGCATTCGGGGAGCTCACAATGCTCCAGGAATAATTGTCCGTAGTTACTGGCATCGGGTCGAAACTAACCATTCTCATCGTACATCCCATATTAAGATGTGTCAAAATGGCAAAGGTATTCTAGCTTTATGGTTATCCTGGAAGTCGTCTATCCGGGGTGATATTTACAGGCTTTGGCCTTAAAATTCTGGCAAATGGGACAATCTTCGTACTTTAGGATGTCGTTCTGGATAATGATGGTGGCAATAGAGAATTCTAGCTGGAAGGAAGTTAGATTAACTTTTTTCTCTTTTTTTTTTTTTTTTTTTTTTTTTGTTTTTTTTTGGTTTTTTTTTTTTTTTTTTTTTTTTATTTTTTTTTTTTTTTTTTTTTTTTTTTTTTTTTTTGCTTTATTGTCGGTTTCTTGTTTAGCCGTTCTGGCTTTCTTCTGGGGTTGAGAAATCCCTTTCTTTTTAGAGTTCCTCTTGGCGGGAGAGCGGCATTCGTTCTTGAAATGTCCCTTCTTGCTATTGTTAAAACATTCTATATTGGACTTGTTTTTTGGGGCTTTTTCGAAGCAGTACTTGCTTCCTTTTAAGGTTTGCCCTTATCCTTTTTAGTTTGGCTATTAAAGCCTTTATCGTTATTTCGTCTATTAGTTCCTTTTTTTTTCAAGGTACCGGTTAAAGGTACGTCGGTTAGCAATAATTGCTTTGTTGGTATACTTCTTAAAGAATCTTATTTTGGGTACTATATATATTTTATCCTTAATTTATGGTTTTAAGCTATTGTAAAAGAGACAAAATAACGCGTTTTCGGGTAAATTGGAAATTACGGCTAAGCGGTTATATTTTGTCGTATATTCTGCGGCTAACTTGGTTTGGTAAAGGAAATATAATTGTTTTATTACGTACTATTCTTTATTTAGGTTTTTAAACATAATTCGTGTTCGGCCTTCGAAGTATCGATAATCGCTAAAAATATAATTAATAATATTTAAAGATTCCTTAAAGTAATTCTTTAGATAGTTTTTTATAATGGGCTCGAATTATAAAAAACTTCGTTTAGCAAATAGCTGGAAGATAGTTATTACTTTTTAATAATTTTCCGTTAAGGAACTTTAGTAAAACTTAAGGTAAGTTTTAGCTTAAACGAAAAAACTTTTTATATTTATAATTTTATCGTAAGGTCTTAGGGTAATTAGCCTATAGCCCTTGATTTTTGGTATCCCGTAATAGCTGGGAAGTAGGATAGTAACTTTGCGGTACCGATTACGGTCGAATAATAAGGGTGCTGGGGTTTTTTCTTTTATTTTTTGGATAAGTTAAGCCATCTTTTTTTAAGAGGTTAGGTTTTTTTTTTCTTTTATCTTTTTCCAAGGCTTGGATTTTGCGTAGTAGGATCTTTATTTTTTCCCTTTAGGCCGTAAGGTTCTTGGGCTGCTGTTTCTTTTTTTTTTTTTTTTTTTTTTTCGAATATCCCTGGATTTTAATAATATCTTTTAAAGCCGGGGTTAAATGTTAGGTTTAGGAAAAAAAAAAGGTTCTTCTTTATTACGAGTTATAAAAGGCATAATATTGTTAATTAATTAAAGAACTTTTTCGATAAGTGGTAAATTATTTAATTTAATTATTAATCTTTTATTAATTTGTAATGGGGATCGGGTATATTGTTTATTTTCTAACCGTCGTTTTATGATATCGTTTTTATTAAGTTTAGAAAAGCTTATACCTAATTAGGCTTAGAATTTTCCGTCGGTTATTAATCAAGGAGCTATTAAAATGTAACGAACTTGTTATATATCCACCTGGAAGTATAAGTAATATCCGAAATAGGGTTTTAATTTGTAGATAATAATAAGGCGAAGGATAATTTATTAAGGGTTTTGTTTGTTAAAAAGGTTTAAAGACTTTTCCCTTAATTAAAGAACGGTATAGTTGCTTTTAGTTAAGAGCTTAGATTGATAGCTAAAGAGCGAAAAACTAAGTAGGTGCTATTTACATAGGGACTTGGTTCATATATATCCTTCTCGTCTCCTTAAGGTCTTTGGAGCCTCTCTGTATGGTCTCCTAGGAGTCTCTGGATGGTCTCTGTCAACGCGACAGCGACCATTTAGTGGGGCCGAGGTTTACCCGTTGGGGTCACTCTCCTAGGGTCTCACTTCTGGCCTGAGAGTCCTTCCTGTTTCGTAACAGTTATATTGGATAAATTCGTCTCGAACGGCCCGTCCGCTTTAGGCTTTAATGTACATAATTTTAGGCAGAAGCGGGATTATACTTAAATTGCCCCATTTTATTACCTTAATTAATAATTTAACGTTAAAAAGGTTATCGTTTTAGTTTATATTAATTCTCGTATTTTTTAAATTAAAAGCATAATTTTTGTTATTAATACTTAATTATTTAACGAAAAAGTGATATTTCTTAAATAAGTAGCCCGATTAAATTCGTCGACCAAGTACGCATTATAAAAAGAGCTTTAGGCAAGAAAGTGGCAGAGCTCGTTTACGCGTAACATTTTCTGTCGCCGAAGTTCGAGCCAAAAGGAATCAACATTTTTTCTTTTTTTAAACGGGTACGTTTTAATATTATTATAACGAGCGTAAGGGAAAATAAAGATATTAAAAAAAAGGAAAAGGAGAATATAATCGACGTTAATACCAATAAACAAATTATGGATTAATAATTATCTTACCTGCCTATGGTAGAAAATCGCCGAGGTTAATCAGCTGCATAAACGGTTATTATCGAGACGCTTACTAAAAATGCCGCCTTTTTTAATCCTTCGAAACAAATGGATTATATCAAGCGTAAGGCGGACGAAAGGAATTTTTATTTTATAAGGTACGAAAAGGTAATATTTCATAAGGACGGAAAAGTGCTATTTAAAATAAAGGGTAACGGAAAAGGACTTTTACCGGCGTATATAAGCGTTATTTGTCAGATATAGGGGACATCAGTTGTGTTGTTGTATTATGCTAGATACGTGTGCTGTTGTACGCGTATAGCGTTAAGTAGCTTAGCCACGGAATATGTATGGGCCGATTAGTAGGTGACCTTTCCGTATATAGGGTGCGCTACGTATTCCCCAGCTAGCTGATATACCCCTTTAACGCCTTGAAGTTTTTACGGCGTTGATCGTTATACTTTATTATTTCCTAAAGTCATAGCTATTTATTTTACTTTTCCTCCGGCGATTAAATCCTCCTAATCAGCTAATTTTTCGTTTAAAATAACCTTTAAAGCTTTTTTCCGTTAATTTAAAGCTTTTATAATATATATTAATTTTAATTACTTTTTAAAATTCCTAAAGGCTTTTCGTAACAGGGCTTTAATTAGTCCATTAACCAGTATGTTGCCTATAAACGTATAATCCATTTTAATCAGGTTTTTTTTTGTTGCCTTTCGTAATTAATGGTTATATATATTTACGTACCGTAACTTTGTTTATAAAAGTATGATATCGGTATTAACTAACCGTATAATTTATTAATTAATTAAAAGTTAAATAAGGCTTTTTAATAGTTTACGTAAGGAATAAAAATTTTGCTTCGGTTATAAAAAGAATTATTATATTTTGCTTATTCGCTTGTTATTTTCTTACTTTTTCAAAAACTTTATTATATAAGCTTAGGAACTCTTTCGATTAATTATATTATCCGCGAAAAAGCTGTCGTTTTAAGTATTTATTAAATCCTTGCCATTAAATTGCAACGTTAATATCTTAATCCCGATTAGGTATAATATAACTTTATTAATAACATTATGATATACGTTATTAAAGTTTTGATTAAATCGTACAAATCGGAATATTATAAAGAATATATTAGGTTACGTATTAATTGTAATATATAAAATGGAACCGATCTTTTTCTGGTATTTATTTATTAAGCCTGGATAAGTTAAATCAGGATTTGGTAATAATTTAACGTTTATTATTAATATCTTTAAAAGGTTATTTAAACTTTTTTTAGGGATTAAGTTAGTTAATTTGTTTATAAAGTTAAATTAAAATAGTTAGATTCTCTTATTAGGTTTATTTTTAATTATTTCGATCTTAAAGAATTATTATAAATCCTTATTACTTATAAGGGTATATCGTTTTTATATTTGTTAAATTAATTAATTAATAAAGTTTTGATACTTTTTATTGTACGTAGTAATTATGTTGTCGACGTAGAAGAACAAAAGCATCCCTTGACGAAAGAAATAACATAATTTGTAAGAAACGGAATTAAATCCTAAATCCTTAAATGTATTAATAAAATCCTTTTACCAAAATAAAGACAATTCTTTTAATCCGTATAATACCTTCCTAATTAGGAATATCTTGTTACGTTATGGGTATCTTAAAGGCGTTTTTATGTATATTTTATAAGGTAGGTTCGCGTTAACAAAGGTATTTATAACGTTATATTACTTAAGTTTTCAGTTAAACCTAGCCGTAATAGCAATTAAAGTTCGAAATAACCTTCTAGTAAGTATAAATGCGTATATATCGTTATATACGTTCTTAAGCTATTAATTACCTCGTATGACAAAACGGGCCTTATATTTCTAGAGCCAGCTATGCTTATCAAACTTATAAACGTATACCCATATATATCTTAATACCTAATTTTTCTTAGTAAACAATTAATTAACGGTTTCCCAGGACTTTATTTCCTTATAACTTTATAAGTAAACCGTTTTGGCGTTACGAAATATCTTCCCTAACGGGTATATACTTAACTTTTTATGGCCTCGCGGCGGTAATGGCAAGTTTCGCCTATATACCCGATCTAACGATTTAGGTAACGTTTTTATTCTTATTATATTAAAACCTTTTCGATTAAAACGGCGCGTATTTCGGGTCTTTAATTTTCTTAAACTTCCGTAACTTACCGGCCGGTTATTACGCGTACCTATAAAGTGGGTTATTTATCCTATATTAAATACGGCCTTTTAAACTTTATGGTCATCTTTAATAATACCCCTTCGGTTCGGAACGTATAAAAAGCTTATATTTATAACCCGTAAAATACCTTTATTTTTTATTGTTACTTTATGTTAAATAAAAAGATAAGAACTTAAGGTTACCTTTATTATTTCCGCCAGCGTAGTAATCGTAATAGTTATTAATACAAACGTTAATGGCGGTAATAATCCAGAGGTTAAAAATGGCTTAAATAAAACGGTCGTATAAGGATAATTAATCTTATACGAATAAACTTATTTTTCCGTATCCCGTATGTTTTTTTTACCTATGCTACCTTAAAATTATCCTTTTAATCTCGCCGGTAACTAAATCCCGTTTAAGTTTTTATCCTTTTTTTGGATATATATTAAGTAATTATTAGCTTAATTAAATATTTTGACTTATCGAAACAAAATTTGCAATTTATTTTCCGTAACATAAAGGAAATTATCTTTAAAATCTTTAATATTACCAAAAAAAGTAATCTCTTTGTTAAATTATATATCTCGAATAACGATAATTTTATTCGTTAATAAATTTCAAATTTCGTAAATATTTATTAATCGGTAACCGACGAAAAACCCGATTTATGTTTTAAGATTTAACTTTTAAAACCTTTATTTTTTCTTTATGGCGGTAATCGTCATAACGTAGGCCATATAGCCATAAGCACGTAAATAAACTTTTTAAGGCTTTTAATTAAATACTATAACGCCGTTTTTATACGCCAAATAAATATAATAAACCTTATATAAAATTTGCTAAAAGAAAGAATATTTAAAGGTACGGTTATATAAATATATTGCCGCTTTAAAAATATATATAATTAAAAACGTTAATAACTTAACGTTATATCGTATTATAATCGCTTTCTCCTTAATTATACCCCTTAAACACTTTGCACCCCCGTTCTAGGCTTAGGTATATAATGCTAAGGGCTTAAGTTTGATATTAAAAAAAGGTAACTAAAGTATATTTCGAAATTGGTAATTTTTTAAGATTTCGATATTGCATTCGATTACTTATAAGAAAACCTTATCTTGGTTCTTTAGGATTTTTAAAAGGTATCGAAACGTTATAATTAATATATCTTACTTTCGGGTTTTTAAATAAATATCCTAGATAAAGCCTAAATATTTATCGGTAACGAAGATAATATATCTATATTTTTTAGGGTTTTTTTCGAAGTTAGTAAAGTCGACGGCGATTTTTTAACCTAATCGGGATGTTCCCTTTCGAAGCTTGCGACGTCTTTGTCTTTTCGCCTTCGCTTTATTACATGCTTAATATTTAATTATTATAAAACTTTTTAATCGGATTTCTTTAATATAAAATTGCAACTAGGCGTAAGTACCACATAATACCATTACCTATACGTAATAATCTTTTCGTTTATAAATTAACGTTTCGTTTATAAGTTATAAGGATTATATAAAAAATAATTACGTTAATATCTTCGATAACGAATTAATTAAACTTATTTATTAACGTAATTATAACTTAATCATATTTATTTCGGATATAGTTATTAATTTTTCGGTTATTTTATTAATAACTTTTCTTCCGGAACTATCGGAATAATATTAAGTTACATATAAATTTTTCGTAATAGGTTATATTATAAAGCCGTAACGCTTTTATACCGTTAAAGCTTTAAAATAATACATCAACTTTTCCGTACCCTTTAATCGGAATAAAGCTATTACCTACGTATATTCCGTT
The DNA here is from genome assembly GCA_004154915.1 of Monosporascus ibericus. Classification (NCBI taxonomy): domain Eukaryota; kingdom Fungi; phylum Ascomycota; class Sordariomycetes; order Xylariales; genus Monosporascus; species Monosporascus ibericus. Next base: position 22,377 of record QJNU01000752.1, on the reverse strand, counting down.
ACCTTATACGGTTAATCTGAAATTTAGGAACCTACTAATAAGGTTAAAAATATATATCGTAAACCTTAAATCCAGGATGGATAAATCTTTTAAGGGATAAAACGAAACGTTTATAACGTTACGTTAATTAATAATTAAAAAATACGTTAAAATTCGTTTTATTTTTTTAAAAAGTTAATTTATTTTTATAATTAACTTTTTTATAATTTTCGATAAACGGTTAATTTCTTGCTTTAAGGATTAATCGGCAGTTATTTAATTTCGAACGAATAATCTTAAACCTTTATTAAGTCGGGAACTTTTTGGAACTTTATTAAGGAATATATAAAAACATTAGGTTAGCTTATAATAGCTACTTAAATACGTTTTATACCGTATACCTTATATATTTAACTTTTAACGTTTCCGCTTGTTAACGTTTCGGTCCGTATGGGAACCTTTACGATTACCTCGTTTTAGCGTTTATACCGGAATCCTTCTTTATAGTTAAAAGTTAATAAGCTTAATTTCTTCCTAATCGGGATTATCCTAATTAATAAGATCCGCAAAAATCCCGTAAAACGTAAAAAACGTTACCTTAACGTTTTTCGATATAAATAATTAATAGGTTATAACCTAATAATTTAAGAAATTAGCTGCTACCTTTTGGTAATTAATCGTACCATTATCGATCTTTGCTTTTTTTACCATCTGGAAGGTTATTATCCAGGTTTTTATAATAAGAACTAAAGTTGTACATAGGTTGTTAACTTATATAATCGTTATATTCGTTTTTGGGACACCATATTGCTACCCTTAAGCTATAATCTTTTACCATCTTACGATCCACTTATTTAGCTTCTTGCCAAACTTCGAAGTTGGCTTTAGCTTCTTGCGGTATTTTCGTTAAATATTAATTAATAGCCTGCCGTCGTACACCTTGCCGGACTTAACTAACTTAGCGTACCACTTTGGTAGGTTTTTCCCTAGAAAAAAACTTATTTCCTTAATTGCTGGAAATATAAACTCCAAGACTTATTTCGTAAGGTTATTAATACCTTTACGGAAGGTATCGTACTTCCGATTTTTATAAATATATGTTATAAATTCCTGATTATAAGTTTATTTACCTTTGGTCGTTATCTTAAAAACGTTTATAAGATAACCTGTAAGGTCGACGTTTTCGAATATACTGTCGGAAGCTAGGGTATTATTTCGCGTCTGAGGACAAATTCTTTTTTTCGGATATAAGGCTATATCGGATTTTATAGGTTTAACAAGTTACGAACGTAACTAATTAAAATTAATAAAATCCCAAATATTAAGCGCGTATATTTTAAATTAAAATTCGCCTTTAAAACGGTTCCAGTCCTTAAGTCCCTAGTAAATAATTTAAAATACCGATTATACGGTTACCATTATTATTATTAAAATATATTAATAATTTTTACTAATATATAGCCTATATCGTTTTAGTAATAGCTAATCAGTTAATATTTACGCAAATTAAACGAATAAAACTTTTAATTGTCAGATATAAGGGATATTAATTATGTTGTTATATTATACTAAATACGTATATTATTATACGCGTACAACGTTAAGTAGCTTAGCCACGGAACATGTATGGGCCGATCAGTAGGTGACCTTTCCGTATATGGGGTGCGCTACGCACTTCCCAGCTAGCTGACATTATTATCATTAAAAGTAAATCTTAAGTAAAAAGCAAAAAGTAATAATTTATCGTTTAACCATATAATGAATTTATAATCCTGACATATCGTTTCCATCCGATCCGCAATTTAAGAATGGCATAATATAAGGCCTTTTTACATACAATCATCTTAACATAATCGGTAACGCCGAGTTGACCCTGCGCCTTCTCCCATTTCCGCAGTTCACTTTCGTCAATAACGTCAGAGATATTCTTCCCAAAAACTCCGGATATTGCGGCCATAAAAGCCCCTGCATCGCATCCCAATTTCAAGACATGTACACGATCCTCCTCCGTGCAGCTTTATCCAGACGCCCCCATGCTGCTTCGCACATTATGGTTTCTTTAAGATGACGTTTGAGATTATACTTTCTTTTTATAGTTGTCCCGCATACTTTACATCGAAAGGCGTTCCCGTCACGGTCGAACCAAAAGTTGTACGATTCTGCCAGCTCAAGCATGGTGTCACTGTGGGTATGTTAGCATACCATTTAGGTCTCAGAGGCGGGGCGTAGGGACAGACTGAGAAATTTCGTCGTCACCATAGCACTCGGGGCCGACCGTGTTAGGGTATGTACAGACTGGCGAACCTTCGTCACAGGCAAATCCAGTCGCATCCAAATCATAAGCCGTAGAAGAGGCATCGTTAAGGGGCTCTGTTAGGTAAAACCCAGTGTCTCGGAGAAGTTCGGGATTCTCTAGCTGGATTGAAACGCCAGTGCCGTCCCAATTGCCGGCCTGTATCCATAGAGGATCGACGGTTTGCTGATCAGGGACGTCGACTGTGCTGAAACCTGTATCCATCGAGGCTGGACCGGCATCTAGAAGAAAGTCACTTGAGTTGTTGCAATTCAAGCCGTATGTGCCGCCAAGTCTTGCATGGCTATGGTTAGTAATTTGAGAACCTTTCCCGTCGGGAATGAAGCCATTATCGTCGGGGATCGCGTCGACCTTAAGCGGAAAGCCGCCGAGCAAGGAGGAGACCATCGCCTTTCTTAAGGCGAAAGCTGCATGGTGGCTTATTCCTCGTGTAAAGAAAATGTCACTGACCTACCTGACTGCCCCTATTATTTTTTGCTCTTACTACATGATGCAATGCGTAATCCTTCTCAGCTTATTCGTACCCCGTACGACAGTCGCCCACGACTGGACGCGATCAGCGGTGCTTGTAGTTTCGTGGACGGCAAGACGTCCGAGGCAGTTGGCTCGAGTCTTATAACGCTTGGGAATGCTCGGCCGTCTCCTTTGATATTTTATCTGTCTGTAAAAGGTAGCGAATAAAGTAGTCCTCGTTTTCTTATAACACCGCCTGCCCTTGGAGCTCACCAAGGCGAGATAAGTAGGGGGGTATTCAACTCACGGAGGAGCCGTATATTGGCGCATCAAATCATCGAGACCCTTGTGGGATTCCGAGCGCTCGTTTCTCGCATCGACTCGATCGAAGTGCTGGTCGGCCGCTGATTCCATAAAGGACGGCTTACCGAAGAAGTCATGCTCATTGGACGAAAGATCGTAAAGAGCAGGGTCTTCTTTCTCGCTGGCTATGTTTCGGTCGACGTGCGATCGTGGGGGAATCGTGTCAAACATTGCGTCTTCGATGGAACGGGCAGTCAAAGGCTTGCGAAGGCAGTTGCGGAACGGTATGTTGTTTACTGCATGGAGCGGAAGAAAATAATGTATGATCTTGTAGAATTATAGCTGAATAGCTCTAGGTAAGAGCGTGATCGGAACCAGGTAGGAAGGAAGTGGAAGCCAAATGGGAACCTTGCGGGAGGGCAAGCGCGCCCTTTTATAAGGGGACGCTGCTGCCCGATGACGCGTCTAACAGCAGGACGACACGGTCGGCTATTGCCAAGACTACGCGTGATAACGTGACTGACCACTGCGGGAGGAGGGGGAGGGGGAGGAGGAGGGGGAGGGGAAGGGGAGGAACCCTATCCAATGCGGCTCGTCACCTCCTAATCCGTTTCCAAGCTGGCGGACGGCAGAATGCTGTGGCCCGGGGTGGTTTAAAAAGGACAAGGTGGCGCAGGGATCGTGGTGAAGGGGTTGTGGTGCGGGCATCTCGCACGGATCGTTTAGCAGCCCGAGTTTACGAAGGAGGGCGCGGAAGGAAGAAACTTTCGTTCCTCAAGGCATAAATGGATAGATTTATTTCACCTTGCTTCATTCCCACAACGGCAGAATTTAGTTTTATGAATTAAACGTACAGGTACGTCATAACCAATTTGCGGGGCCGGCTGAGGTTGGTACTGTAGCCAAGGGATGCCTGGCTGGCTGCAGATTGCTGTGGCGCACGGTGGCTTAAAAGGGTGGCGCGGATCGTGGCGCGGGGATTGTGGTGCAGGAGGCGCGGGGATTGTGGTGCAGGAGGCGCACGGATCTCTAAGTGATCCGAGCTTACGAAGGAGGGCGCGGAAGAAAGACCCATGAGTTCCTCAAGGCAAACGAGGGGTCAACAAATGCATTTATGGCAGAGCGTCGGGCTCATTACATCACAGACTAGGACGAGAATCCTAACTTCGTAAGGAGAGGTGGCAGGCAGTACAGATGTACGGAATTTATTTCGCCGGGATAGGGGGCAGTAATATAGGATCCGTTAATCCTATTTTACAATTGTCTAATCAATCAAGCTTATGTGGCGATCGATTTTGCTGGAGGCTAACGAATTTAAAGCTGAACAGCAAGTACATGGTTTAACTTATGGCTTGATGTGGCTTAAAAACTTGATCGTGGCGCGGTGATTATGGTGAAGCCCGTTAAGCACGGATCGTTTAATGGCTTGAGCTTAATTTCTACTTCTTTAAAAAGGCGCGGAAGGAGGATCCTTTCGTTCCGAAGGGCATATTCCGAGTTACCTCAGCTAGCTCAGTCCTCGCTGGCTCGTTTTCCAAAGTACTGTTGTATTACGCTAAAAATTGACCAATTAAATCCCAAATCCCCGTAACGAGCCAGCGAGGCCTGAGTTGTAGTTGTGCGAGACAGGGGTCCGTTTGGTACCCCGTCACCAAAATTATCACTTTGTCTTCTATTTGTTTTAAAAGATCCAAAGATTTAAACAACCAAAAGTTGTTACGTAACCAAAATAAGTCCGATAAGAATGCAACTTTATATAAGCGTCGAATATAAGCTAATATATACACAGGATTTCTTTCGAATTTTTTGGATGGCAATTGCAGCCAATATGGCTAGCTCTAAAGCTGGGAAATGGGCGACCGCAACGCCCTCATGGCTGCGACGCAACAACCATCGGTCGCATCATCGTGCACCGGGTCTCCCACGCATATTCTGTATGGGACAAGCCCGTATATCAATTTTTTCGGCCGTACGGGTTATGGTTATTACGTCGCAACCCTAAAAAGATCCCGGACTTGATTAACCGGAACGCCCTCAGGGCTACGACGTAACAACCATAACCCGTACGGACAAAAGAATAGCTGGACGGGCTTTTCCCATACTGAATTACCCTTGGAAGGCCCATGGCAAAATGTTGCGACCGGTGGTTGTTACGTCGCAGCCATGAAAAAGGTCCGGACTTGATCAACCGGAACGTGTCAGCTAGCTGGGGGGTGCGTAGCGCACCCCATATACGGAAAGGTCACCTACTGATCGGCCCATACATGTTCCGTGGCTAAACTACTTAACGCTATACGCGTGCAACAGCACACGTATCTAGTCTAATACAACAACACAACTGATATCCCCTATATCTGACAATTAAAAGTCATATTCGCTTAATTCGCGTAAATATTAACTGATCAGCTATTGCTAAAACGATATAAGCTATATATCAGTAAAAATCATTAATATACTTTAATAGCAATAATGGCGACCGTATAATCGGTATCCCAAATCATCTACCAGGGACCTAAGGACTGGGACCGCTTCAAAGGCGAATTCCAATCTAAAACGTACGCGCTTAATATTTGGGACTTTATCGATCCTGATCAATTACGTTCGTGGCCTGTTAAACCTACAGAACCCGATATAGCCTCATATCCGAAAAAACGAGTTCGTCCTTAGACGCGAAACAATACCCCAGCCTCCGACAGTACATTCGAAGACGTCGACCTTACAGGTCATCCTACGAACGTCCTTGAGATGACGACCGAAGCGCTAGCAAGCGGAAGCGTCAGGAGTCAGATGCACAAGGCACACGGTACAAAGCGTGCTTAAGTAGCTATCATAGGCTAACCCAGTGCTTTTATGCATTCCCCAACAAAACTCCAGAAGGTTTCCAACTTAGCGAAAGTTTAAAACTATTCGTTCGAGACCGAATAGCTGCCGATTAGTCTTTAAAGGAAAAAATTAACCGCTTATCGAAAACCATAAAAAAGTTAATTACAGAAATAAATTAACTTTTAAAAGGAGTAAAACGAATCCTAACGTGCTTTTTGATTATTAATTAACGTAACGCTATAAACGCTTCGTTTTACCCCCTAAAGAATTTATCCATATTAAACTTAAAGTCTACGATATATATCTTTAACCTTATTAACAGGTTCCTAAATTTTAAACCAACCGTATAAGGTAACGGAATATACGTAAGCAACAGTTTCGTCCCGATTAAAGGGTACGGAAAGGTTAATGTATTATTTTAAAGCCCTAACGGTACGAAAACGTTACGGCTTTATGATATGGCCCATTACGAAGAATTCGCATGCAACTTAATATCATTCCGATAACTTCGAAAAAAAGGTTATTAATAAAATAACTAAGGGATTAACAATTACATTTAAAATAAGTATAATTAAATTGTAACTACGTTAACAAATAAGTTTAATAAATTCGTTATCGAAGATATTAACGTAGCTACCTCTTATGCAGCCCTTATAACCTATAGACGAAACGTTAACTTATGGACGAAAAGACCACCACGTACAGGTGACGGTACCATGTGGCACCTACGCTTAGGCCATCCAGGCCCCGAAATAATCGCCTAGTTGCAATCCCATACTAAAGGAATCCGACTAAAGGGTCCTATAACAGTCGAATGTCAAGCATATAGCAAGGCGAAGGCGAAGAGACAAATACGTCGCGAGCCTCAAAAGGGAGCATCCCGATCAGGCCAGAGAATCGCCGTCGACTTCACTAACTTCGAAGAGGACCCTGAAGGATACAGATACGTTATGTTCACTACCGATAGATACTCAGGCTTTATCTGGGATATCTACCTGAAGAACCAAGACAAGGTCTTCCCACAGGTGATCGAATGCGACAACGAGATCTTGAAGAATCACCAACTTCGAGATATGCTCTAGTCGCCTCCTTTCAATATCAGACTTGAGCCCTCAGCACCACATACCCAGGCCCAGAACGGGGGTGCAAAGCGCTTAAGGGGTGTAATCAAAAAGAAAGCGATTGCGATGCGAAATGGCGCTAAGTTACTAACGTTCCTGATCGTGTACATCTTTAAAGCGGCAGTATATTTATATAACCGTACCTCTAAATACTCTCTTTTTTAGCAAACTCCATATAAGGTTTACTACATTTACTTAGCGTATAGAGATAGCGTTACAATGCTTAATCGGAAGCCCTAAAAGGCCTACTTGCGTGTTTATGGCTATATGGCTTACGTTATAACGATTACCGCTATAAAGAAAAAACAGAGGTTTTAAAAGCTAAATCCTAAAGCATAAATTGGCTTTTTCGTTAGTTATTAATTAATAAATATTTACGAAGTTTAAAACCTATTAGCCAATAAAGTTATTACTATTTAAAACGTACAATTTAATAAGGAAATTATTTTTTTTGGTAATATTAAAAACATTAAAAACGATCTCCTTTACGTTACGGAAAACGAATTGCAAATTTTGCTCCGATAGGTAAAGATACCTAATTAGGTTAATAGTTACCTAATACATATCTAAAAAAAAAGATAAAAATCTATACGGGATTTAATTACCGGCTGGATCGAAGGGATGATTTTAAGGTAGTATAGGTAAAAAAAACGTACGGAATAAGGGAAAATAAGCTTATTCGTATAAGATTAATCATCCTTATACGACCGCTTTGTTCGAACCATTTCCAATTCTTAGACCATTACCGCCACCAACATCTACATTAATAATTATTACGATTATTACGTTGGCAAAAGTAATAAAAATAACCTTAAGTTTCCGTCCTTTTCTTTAATATAAAGCAGCGGTAAAAGACGAAGGTATTTTACGGATTATAAATATAAACTTCCCGTACGTTCTAAACCAAAGGGATATTATCAAAATAACTATAAAGTTTGGAAAACCGTATTTAATATAAAACGAATAACTTATTTTGTAGGTATACGTAATAACCGGCCGGTAAGTTGCGGAAATTTAAGGAAATTAAAGACCCGAAATAGGCGCCGCCTTAATCGGAAAGGTTTTAATATATTAAAAATAAAAATATTACCGAAATCGTTAAACCGGATATACAGGCGAAATTTACTACCATTACCGTAAGGCCATAAAAGATTAAATATATATCCATTAAAAAAGATATTTCGTAACGCTAAAACGGCTTACTTATAAAATTATAAGGAAATAAAATTCTAAAAAGTATTAATTAATTATCTATTAAAAAAACAAGTATTAGGATATATATAAGTATGCGTTTACAAATTTAATAAATATAATTAGTTCCAAAAACATAAGGCCCGTTTTGTTATACGAAGTAATTAATAGCTTAAAAATGTATATAGTAATATATACGTATTTATATTCGTTAAAAAATTATTTTAAACTTTAATCGTTATTATGGTTAAATTTAACTTAGAACCTAAATAATATAACGTTATAAACGCCTTCGTTAACGCGAACTTACCTTATAAAATATATATAAAAACGCCTTTAAAATATTTATAACATAATAAGATACTTTTAATCAAAAAGGTATTATACGGATTAAAGAAATCGTTTTTATTTTAATAAAAGGACTTTATTAACATACTTAAAAATTTAAGACTTAACCTTATGTTTTACGAATTATATTATTTTTTTCGTTAAGGGGTACTTTTATTCTTTTACGTCGACGATATAGTTATTACGTATAACAGAAAACATTAAAACCTTATTAATTAATTAATTTAATAAATATAAAAACAATATACTTTTATAAGTAATATAAATTTTTAATAATTCTTTAAAATCGAAATAATTAAAAATAAACTTAATAAAAAATTTCAATTATTTTAATTTAATTTTATAAATAAGTTAATTAATTAAATTCTTAAAAAAGGTTTAAATAATTTCCTAAAAACGTTAATAATAAACGTTAAATTATTATCGAATTTTAATTTATTTTATTTAAGCCTAATTAATAAATATTTAAAAAATCGATTTTATTTTATATATTATATTTAATACGTAACTTAATATATTTTTTACAATATTCCGATTTGTACGATTTAATTAAAACTTTAATAATATATATTATAATATTATTAATAAATTTATATTATAGCTAATTAACATTAAAACGTTAACGTTATAATTCGGTAATAAAGACTTAATAAATATTTAAAATAACGTTTTTTTTACGGATAATATAATTAATTAAAAAAGTTCTTAAATTTATATAATAAAACTTTTCGGAAAAGTAATAAAATAATAAGTAAATAAGTAAAATATAATAACTATTTTTATAACCGAAACGAAATTATTATGCTTTACGTATATTATTAAAAATTCTTATTTAATTTTTAATTAATTAAAAAATTAAAAATTAATTTTAATATAAAACCGTTAAATACATAATATAATAATTAATAAATTATACGGCTAATTAATACCGATATTATAATTTTATAAATAAAGTTACGGTACGTAAATATATATAATTATTAATTACGAAAGGTAATAAAAAGGAATTTAATTAAAATAAATTATACGTTTATAAGCGATATACTAATTAATAAATTAATTAAAACCTTATTACAAAAAACCTTTAAAAATTTTAAAAAATAATTAAGATTAATAAATATTATAAAAGCCTTAAATAAACGGAAAAAAGCTTTAAAGGTTATTTTAAATAAAAAATTAATTAATTAAAAAGATTTAATCGACGGAGGAAAGGTGGAATAGATAACTGTGGCTTTAAGAAATGATAAAGTGTAACGATTAACGCCGTAAAGACTTCAAGGCGTTGAAGGGGTATGTCAGCTAGCTGGGGGGTACGTAGCGTACCCCATATACGGAAAGGTCACCTACTGATCGGCCCATACATGTTCCGTGGCTAAGCTACTTAACGCTGTACGCGTGCAACAGCACACGTATCTAGCATAATACAACAACACAACTAATGTCCCCTATATCTGACAGAACGCCCTCATGGTTATAACGCAACAACCACAACCCGTACGGACAAAAGAATAGCTATACGGGCTTCTCCCATACTGAATAACCCTTGGAAGGTCCATGACGAAATGTTGTACGCGGTAATAGGGTTATTATAACCATAAGAGCGTTCCAGATTAAAGGCTTACCCAGAACGGAGTTTTTAGCCATTGTTTCGGGCGCGTTATATTAATCGCGACTTAATTAGGACCAAATGTATATAAAAGAATAAAGATTTTAATTCTGTATTAACTTTTCGTAATTATAAAATAAGTAATGTTAAATTAAAGTTATCTTTAAAGAATTCGAATGGAAGATTTTTAAAGATTTGTATGGGACTGCCCAAAACGGAGCCAAAAAATCACAACTTGCTATCAGGCCCTATTTTTAAGGCTTGTGTTTTTTGTGGGTTTTATATGGGTCGGTACTTAGAGCTACAGGTTTTAAAGAGCACTAGCCATAACTGCGCCGCAGGCGCAGCCACAACCTCAAAAATAAGGCCTGATCTCGATGAGGTAAATTCCGAGTTCAAAAGCTGGCCTGGGTATTCGGGCCGTTTTGCCCCGGAACGTGATGAAGACTTTTTTTTTGTTTCTTTTATAGCATCCATATCTGGTATTTTATTCTTTTATTTACTTAGCGCAAGACCGGCTGTCCGTATATATCAAGAATTAGGTGGATTACGTTTAGTTTGACCGTTTTAATATACGCTAAGTTGATTAGCTTATAATAAAAGGGTTTATTATCTTAAGCCGGTGTAGTATTTATAAATATTTTATATTTTAAGTTATTATATTAGAGGTCGATAATCTTTATTTTGCTTATTCGCTTTAAACGTAATTTAGTACTTCGTTTGGCCTTATACCTAGCAACTTTAACCTTATTTTAACTTTTAAGACGTATAAGACGTTGCGGCTAGGAAAAATCTATTATAAATATTACTTAATTTCTTTATAAGATAGAACTTCCGACTTTTAGGGCAGAAACGGCCTTAGACCGTCGAGTCATAATTTCCGATAGCCGATTGTTTGCCTTGTAAAGTAGGCCGTGGTACCTTAAAGCCGGATCTAATAGGTTTTTTGCGTTAGTTTGTAGGTATTGTCCTAAGCAGGATCGTAATTAATAGCGTGAAACGCGTAGAACTTATCGTGTTAATTTTGCGTTGCTATTAAAAGATATAGCGATACGCTTTTTATACGTTATGACGTTACTTTACGCGTAATATGATCGTTTACTGAGTTAATAACGTTATGTGCCTTATATTATCCAATAAGCCTTGATGTATGGTATGGGGTTCTTTAGCCGCATAACAACCGTTATAAAACCAGGTTTTATAATTTAATGACAGTTACCGTTTTTACCATTCTTTTTATGCTTTAGATGGTATTACATCGCCGATACTGGCCTTCTTTTGCTTTCGAGGCCTATCCATATAAAAAGTATAACGCTTAAATATTTACGGTTATTAAAGTTCGAATGGAAAAAGGATAAAAGTTAAGATATTGCGGTTATTTTTTAGATATTATCCTAATTATCCTAACCGTTGCTGAGATTTTTATATTAGGTAGAAATAAGCCGTAATTTAGTAAATTACCGATATTATCGCGGATCCCTAGCTTAAGCTGCATATCGTTATTATCGACTATTTAGAAATTAAGGTTTATTATTTCCGTATTGCTTTTTTATTAAACCTTAACTTTGTTATTATAATTATTCCATTTATTCGCCCTGGCCTAACGCCAAGTTAGCTTAAAAATAGCGTAGTAACTGGCCAAACTTATAACCGGTTTAAGTAATTCGGAAAACGTTACCATTAAAATTTCACCTTGGCCTTTCGCGACTTTTTTAAAAATACGAAATTTTTTATTAAATTCCGATACCTTTTTGCTATATAATAACTGCTCCTATTTTTTAACAGCTAGGAACAACCTTATAAGGTCGTTAGTTAAGTTAGTTATGTTATCGATTAACTCTTTAAAGCGCCTTTCGTTATATAAAACTTATTTAATTTTTTTCGATAAAGGTATTTTATTTTGCCGCCTAATAAATAATTTGTACATCTTTTAATAGAAAAAGGTTATTACTAGATTTAGTTTTATTTTTAAATCCTGTATTAGGAAGCCGTGAATTATCGGCTTTCTTAAATTGGTTAACATAATGCTCGGTATCCGTAAAAAGCTTCACGATATAACCGAAAAACTGTTCGGCTTTCGGAATAACTTCTGGTAAAAGCATTATGGATTACAGCGATTTTGTGGTATCGATATATCCGCTTAGGCCAACAGAAAAGCCTTATCGCAAAAGCTTTAAGCGTACGTTATCTAGCTTCGGCGGGCTTGTCTGGGGGTTCGTCCCGAGGCTTTAGCCTAGCTGGACGTATTCAAAGCATTCGACGGCGTTATTAAAGACAGTAACCAGGCTGATAATGCCGACCGCGAAACCAGCTACCTCCATACTCCTAAACTTTGTAAGGGAGTAATTAGGATAACCTTCAACGACGTATATTTTTTAAGTAACCGGATTTTATAATATTTGGAATGCTAAAAAGTACGGAAGGTGGCTATTTACCTCGTTAATAAAGGGGTAGGCGTTATATGTTAACGAATCACGCCGGGATACGTTACGATATGCCCTCCATCGCCGTACAATTAACGCCGCCACCCCCTTAGCGCTACGGCTATGGTACGCCATATCGCCCGTCGGCATGCGTACGTCGCGCCCTAATAATGTAATAGGCTTTCGGCCATACATAAATCCTTTCAAGTTTCCTGTTGCTATCCGAAAGGAGCAGCATTAATTAGATTTCGACAGCAAGCCATATTTTTAATTACTTTTAACGGGGAACTTACGATAGTCATCCGCAGGCTCTTCTATCTTAGCTCAGCTATGCTCACCTACCCTTGGACGCTGGAAACTCGAGGTATGCTATGGGCATAATAGAGCTAGGCTGCACTCGACGAAAAGATACCCAGGGTCTTTTCAAACTTAGACACATATTTTCCACGCCCCGTCTGTCTCATATTCAACACCTCCAAGATTTCCCCCCCACGCTTATAATGGGTCGCTACCAAAAGTAACACATCATCGCTTAACCTTGCCATCCAGGACGCTCCCAATATAACTCAATACATCACCACCAATTCTAAAGTAGGAATCCAGGCCGGCATCGCGAATATTAAGTAAGGACATTCAATATTAGCCTTATACGACACCGACTGATTCTATATTAATAAAGTGGTGGTTGATGGCCGCAATGCAGATAACCGCTGCCTTGCGGACCTGCGAATGACCGACCCCAGCCACGACAAGGAGCGTATTAAGCAGACCAAAGGCGGCTTGCTGGAGGACTCGTCTAACTGCATCCTCAAGCACGAGGACTTCCGACGATAACGCAACAACGATAAAGCCAGGCTGCTATGGATCAAAGGCGACCCCGGAAAAGGAAAGACGATGTTTTTAATTGCCATTATTGATAAGCTGGAGCGGTAATTAAAGCAGTTAAAATAACCGTACTAGTAGTTTACTACCGTCCTCTCCTACTTTTTTTGCTAGGGCATAAACGCGGTTCTTAATAACGCTACGGCCATATTAAGAGGCCTGATTTACCTCCTCGGCGTCCGAAACCCATCACTCCTTTCGTACCTACGAAAACGTTACGATATTACCCGCTTAAAGCTTTTCAAGGACGCAAACGCCTTTTTTGCCTTATTAGAAATATTAAAAGGCATGCTGCGCCACTTAAGTGTAACGGCTAAGGGGTTTAACCAACTATTAAACCTAGTCGTACGGTTTATGTTAGCAGTAATGTCGTGGGAAACTGAGCAATGATACGTTTAATAGTTACGTCTGGTAATAGCAGATTGTTAAAGGTAATCTGGGTAACCAAGTTGTATTACAAGCTGGCAATCTATTTAAGCTACGGTAATAACGAATGTATATATTTTTATTTTAACTTAAGGTATTTAAGCGATTTAAACTTTTTTATTAATTAAGTTCTTTCGAGTCCTTTTAAGCCTTCTTTATTGTTTAAGCGGTTTAAGGTTTTTGGATTAATAAGGGTTATTAGGTTTTTAAGCTGGTTACGTAACATTTTAAGTTTAAATCGGAGATAAAGTTTTAAGGCCCCGATTATGTATATTATAGCTAAGATCGTTAGGTTATAACATAATTTTTCCCCTTTAAGATTTTTGCTTTTAAAAATTAATTATTTATCCGTTAATTCTGGTAAATAACCTTTCCTGTTTTATACTTATAATATCGGGTCGAATTAAAAAACGTCGTTTTCGTTAACGTATTAACGCTTCGATTCTTTCAGAACGTATTGATCGTTTTGGTTTTACAATGTCGTCGAAGTTTTCTTATTCTCGTTGCAAACCTGAAAATAAGGTTTGCAAAGCGCATCACAATTCCGGGAAGTATGCGCGTTATACCGAATACGGGGGTTCCTGTAATTTATTTAGTCCTTCGGAGCTGGAATATAATAAGCTTGTCGCGGAAAAGGATTAATTGAAGTTGGCGGAACGTATGATTAAGAAAAAGTTACTTAAGTTATAATAATACTTCTCCAAGCTGTTTAATCGGCTAGTTCGTTTGCGCAAACAAAAAAAAAACTTCTTTGTTTCCGTAACGTTAAGATGTTCCGTTACGGGGTTTAGGGTGTAAAAGTTATGGAAAAGTTCGAACGTTTAAAGAAGGAATAAGAACGGTTGGAGGCGGCGGTCGCTGCGGTTACGTTAAGCCAGGTCGTAAATCCGGTCGATTAATCTAAACTTATTAATTAATTAACTGCTAATTGGGGTACATTTATCGTTACTGGTAAAAGCTTAATAACAAACATTAGGCGTTTATAAAGTTCTTAACGGGTTCTTAGGTGTTCTCGGAATTTGGATAGTTTTTCCATTTAATTAGGTATTCGGTAAGTCTGTTTCTTTTTCGTATATCCAGGATTCTTTTTACTTCGTATATTGGTATATCTTTTGCTGCTTTCTCTTTATATCTTATATTAACCTTAATGGTATATATTATTAATTCGAATAAAAAAATATAAAAGACTGGATAGACTTTAACTTTAAGGGGTAATTTTAATTAATAATTATTTTTTAAGATTTTCTTAATGATTCTATATAATCCGATATATTTAAAGTGAAGTTTTTTATTTAGTTGCTTAATTTAAATGTTTTTGGTAACTAGGTAAACCATTTTTTTCCTTCCGGAAGGTTAATCTCTTTAACCTTTTCTAATTGTAATATTTCCTTATTTAATCGCGTACGAATTTAAGTTTTATTTTTATTTCTGCATGTAATTACTTAAATTGTTTTAATATAACGATTACTTTAACTTTAATAAGTCCTTCGCGTATATTTCTGTAAATTTTAAGTATAAAACCAAAGTTGGCGTTTGTTAAAGTTATTTTAATGTTTTCGTAATAATTGGTATTATAGGCCAGCTGTACGATAGGTAACTTTTGGACTTAATCGTTCTGTTCGTAATTAATATAGCATCGTAAGTAAGTTTCCAATATTTGGTTAGTTTTTTTTATTTGTCCGTCTGTTTAAGGTTTAAATGCGCTAGATAATTTATAATTTAGGCCTAATTACGCTATAAGTCCTTACCAAAATTTCGAAATAAATATCCTTCCTTTATCTGAAATAATTTCCGTTAATAATCCGTATACTTTTAAGATATGTTTTAAAAGGATATAAACTAGTTATTCTACGTTTATATTTTTATTATATGGAAAGAAATAGGAAAATTTGGTAAATCGATTAACGATTACGAAAATGCTGTTATAATGTATGCCCGTAATTGGGTTTTTTAAAAGTAAAAGTTTGGTAATAAAGTCGAAAGTTATTAAATCCTATGGTTACTTTATGATTGGTAGTGGCTATAATTCTCCGTATGGTTTTGTAACGAACTTGTCATACAGCCGCCTGGAAGTATGAGCAGTATCCGAAATGGGGTCTTGATTTGTAGGTAACAATAGGGCGAGGAATGATTCACTAGGGGTCTTGTTCGTTAAAGAGATTTAAAGACTCTTCTCTTAATTAGAGAACGATACAGTTGCCTTTAATTGAAAGCTTAGATTAATAGCTAAAAAGCGAGACTAAGTAGGTGCTATTTATATAGGAAACCGGTTCGTTATATATCCAATTGTTTTTTAATAAGTATGTCGTAGATTTATGTGATTTATGTGATCTGGTCCATATTATTTAAATTACTTAGATTATTTAAAAGGTCGAACCCTCTGGCCCGTAGTTTACCCGAAACGGGTTTATACTAGGTTTGATAAACGGGTTTTTTTGAAAATAGGAACTTTCGTTTTTGTAACATTATTTTTTTTCTTTAAGTATTTTTATCCTAAAGATGAGAACCGTAGGTTACCATTTTGTTTTGTTGGAAAGTGTTTAGAGACGTTCTAACTGATTTTACTATAACAGGCCGTATTTAAAAAGAGAAAAAAAGACCTTACCTAAATTAACGCGATTTTTGTAACGTTCGAGCTAATTCGATTAAAAAGTTTGATGTTAAGGCTTTTCCTTGTTCCAATTGCATTCGTTTTGGTAAAACCGACTGTTTTTTTGTTTTTGATATTTCGAGCTACGATTATTACATCCGTCGCCAGCGCTTAGCTTGCGACGTCCTGATTATAGACTTGCTAACGAAGTTAGGCGAAATGTATGATCGTTTGGAAAAGGAATAACAAAAGGCCGAAAATATTTTGGTTATATATTAAAAGGTTGCCGAAAAAAGGATAAAAAAGCTTGTCGGGCGTATAAAACGCCTGCGCCTTTAGCAGGAAATTTTAAAAAAGAAGGTTATAGCTATTTTAAAAGAGGGTTATGAATTGGACCAGTTAGAAAAGCCAAAAAGATTGGAAGAAAAGCAGTGTCGTATGGAGGCAAAACAAGCGTAGCTTGTTTCCGAGATAAATGCCATAATAGCGGCGTTTATTTTTTTTGGATTGGAACGCCGTAGGGTTGGATTTAAATGGGGGATTTTTGTCGTTAGCGACCTTGGCCGCGTTAAAGACGGTCGGTCAAGATTTTATTAGTAAAACGTCTTAATTAGGTCTATCGCATTCGTTAGGTGGTTAAATACTTCCCGAGTATTTTTTTCGTATAAGTATTTTTCCTATTTAATTAAATATTGAATTTTATTTTGATTATTTTAAAGTTTAATATCCTTTTGATTTCGTATTCGTTATTATTTTTAACGGGACGTTTATAAGTGCTGGTTTAAGTAAGGAAATATAGAAAATAGGGTATATTTTTATTATTTTGGGTAATAACAATCGGTAATTAGTTTTAAAAATAACTTTATTAATTTTAAACGGCTTAAGATTTTTAAAATCGAGTTCATCGCTAAGTTTTTTGGTTTTAATTTGTAAGATGTTTAACATTACGTTTTGTTTTTAACATAATAAGTAAACTTTATTTCCCCTTGTTAAAATTAATCCTTTAATTCTTTTTTTGTTATAATATTAGGCTGTTTTTTGCTGGAGAAAACGTAACTTGATTCGTAAGCGGGATTATATCGTCTTAATTTTAGTTATTATTATTTTTATTCGAAAAGCTATAGTAGTAATTATAAAAGTTTTATGTATTAATTGCTTTAATCGTTAAGTTATTACGTTATGTCCGTATATAACTATATAAGGGGATATGCCTATATTTTCGTTAATAAACGTATTATAGGCTATTTATGTTAATAGTAACAGCTTTACTTAATTATTTTGTTAGTAATTAATATAACTTTAAAAGTATTATTTTAAGGTTTGGTTTAGTTGTTTCGTTTAATTATCTATTTATAGGTAATAAGCTGTTATGAACTTAAGTTTAATATTTATTTATTTAAAAAAGTTGGTACCAAATTTGGACATAAAAAGCTTATTTCGATTAGAAATGATTTTTTTTGGTATTCCGTATTTATTAAGGTAGTATCGGATGAATGCATAGGTTAGTTATTTTGCCGTTACGGTTTTTTAAAAGGTAGGAAATACCCATATTTGGTAAGTTTGTTAACGATTATCTAGACTTCGTCGTACTTGATTTCAGTTGTTAGGTTTTTAGATGGAGGAAGGTTAGTGATGAAATTTTAAGCTATGGTGTTTTATACTTTGTTAGGAATGTCGGTAGGTTGTAATAACTTATAAGGCTTATGGCGTATTATTTTAGCTTTATTGTAGATGTTGTAATTTTTGATAACTTTTTTAATTATTCGGCATAATTTTGGGAAATTGTATTTTTCCTGTAATTATCGGGTAATTTTAAAGATTCTTTAATGTTTATGTAATAACTTTTCGTAAAATTCTCTTATGAATTATTCTTATTGGTTTTTGGGAATATAAATTTTGCTACGGTATAATAATTAGCTTTTTAGCTATTCTTTTAATTATTAGATCTTTTTTTTAATTTATATCGTAAGAATTTCGAAATCGTGTTAAAAGTTCGAGGGTTGGTTTTTTTAAGATCTCGTATAATTGTATAGTACCATTTTGGTTATACTGTAGTATTTGCGTG
This sequence comes from Monosporascus ibericus, assembly GCA_004154915.1. Lineage (NCBI taxonomy): Eukaryota > Fungi > Ascomycota > Sordariomycetes > Xylariales > Monosporascus > Monosporascus ibericus. Next base: position 3,853 of record QJNU01000752.1, on the reverse strand, counting down.
TTTCGTTTGGAAACCTTAGGATCATAATCGCCTTTATAATTAAGAATATCCGTTTAGATGTTTTCCTTTCCCTTAATATGATGTATTTTAAAGTTAAACCTCGAAAGGAAAATTATATAAGTTTTATATCGTTTGTTTAGTTTTTATATCTTTATAAACCGGGTAAGGTTTTTGTGATTAAAATAAATATCGAAGGGTTTTTTGGTTCCGTTAAGGAAGGGTTCCCGTTTTTTAAAAGCGTTAATGATTGTTAGTAGTTTTTTGTTCTAAATTGAGTATTTAAGTTTTGCGTTTCGGAATACCTTTAAGTAATAGGTTACTGGATACCATTTGTCGTTATCCTTTAGCTGTTCCAGGACGGTATTTAACGCGTAGTTTAAGGTATCCGTCTTTAGGTCCTTTTTTTTTATCTATATTAGGTAGCCTTATTATGGGTTTATTGGTGATTACGTCTTTTAAGATTTGGAATGCTTTTTTTGCATTTTTCGGGAGCTTAAATTCCTTACCGACGTACTTGTTGGTGGTAAGTTTCGTTAATAGTTTGATTATATCTCCGTATTTTTTGATTAGGCTTTGTACGTAATCCGTAAATCCCAAGATTTGTCGGATGTCGGTAACGGTCGCTTTATTAAGGATGGGTTAATCCTTGATTATTTTTATTTTAAAGCGTTAAATTTTAATTTGGCCGGAAATAAGTATATATCCTAAAAGGTTTAGCTTTTCCATATGCTATACGCTTTTGGCTGGGTTAATTCGGATGTTTGCCTTATTTAAGGTTTTAAGTATTTAAGTTATATGCTATTTATGCTTTTTTAAAGTTTCGGAGTAAATAAAAATATTATTAAGGTAAACGAATATAAACTTGTTTAAATATTTCTGTAAGGTGGTTATTATTAGGCGTTGGAAACTGGCGGGAGTATTGGTAAGTTTTATGGGGATTATTTGGTGTTCGTAAAGTCCGTGTATCGTTTTAAATGCCGTTTTCCATTTTTTTCCTTTAGTTATTTTGATGCGGTAATAACCGTTTCGAAGATTAAGTATAATAAACCATTTAGTTTTGTTAGCGTTTTTTTAGTATGTTTATAAAGGTTAAAGGGTATTTATTTTTGATCGTAATGTTGTTAAGCTGTTTATAGTCGATAATTCTTCTAAAAACCAGGTTTCTGTTTTCGTTAATCTTTTGCTTTCCGTTTTTGGTTTTTGGTATTATAAGGATGGGGTATTTAGTAGAAGAGTTAAAAGGTCGAATGTATCCCTTTTTTAAATCGAATTAAATGGTTTTCCATAAAGCCTTTAGTTTTTTAGGATTTATGTAGTAAATTTTATGAAGTTTAGGATAATATCTTTCTTTAATAGGTATCTTGTGATTTTATTAACCATGTGGTGGTAGTTCGTAATCTTTTTTGTCCTTGAATAATTTTTTGAATCCTTAATACTTAGGTGGTACCGTTCCAGCTTGATCTGGTACTTGTATTTCTTTGATGATATAGCAGACTTTTTGCTCGTTCTCCTTGAGTATTTTTTCGTTACTTTCTTAAAAAAGTGTCTGGTGTTTCCAGTTGATATGTGGGTTGCTGGATTTAAGCTACGGTATTTTTAAGATGATATTATGTCCAGAAATGTCGGCAATATCCAACGAAATTTGTTTTTAGTATTTTTGGGTCCAAACGGAAAGTCTTTTAATTTTTCGAAGAATTCGTTTATTTTCATACTTGGATAAGCTTCCGTTTATTATGCGTAACTTATAGGACTTTAGCTTATATCTTTAAGGAATTTGATATTTTTTAGCTATTGCAAAAGAGATAAAGTTACTTTCGGCTTTTAAGTTAATTATGGCCTCAAGCGTTTTGTTTTTAGATTAAAGAGGAATTTCGATCTGGTTGCGTAATTCTTTTGCTGCTTTATATCCGGTTTTATAAACTAAGGCTTTTTTATGCCTTAGTTTTAAGGGCTTTTAACGTTTTTTAACTGTTATTATTTATTTACGAGGAAGCGTTTCCATTTTTGGGCTTTTTTTGTAGCATGCTTGGTATAATAATTATTTATGCATTTGTACTATTTTTTCTTGCCGAACTGGCATTTGAAAGTAATCGTTTTTTTTTTGGGCTTGACCTTTGGTTTTACGTCTTTCGAGGCATAGGGTTAAAAATATGGACTTCCGAAGGAGGTGTTTTAACATCTAGGAGTTCGTGTTGGATATAGAGCATCGGGGAGTAACATAAGTATTTTTGCGATATGGCTTTTTAATTTTGTTCTGATTCGGGATATAAGTAAAAAAACCTAGGGTATTTTGGCCATCTGGGAGTTTCTGTATATCTATACCTACTATCTGGTTTAGTAGGTATTTTTTTATTCCATCCGGGCTAAAAATTATTATCGTTTTTTAACGTTATTTATTTTCTAATTACAAGTAGTTAATCCAAAATTAAAATCTTTATCTTTTTATATACATTTAATTTTAATTAAAATATAATTAATAAAAGGTGGCCGAAAAAGTAATTAAAAATTTCGTTTTCGGCATATTTGAACTTTTTACCCCTCTTTGGCCAGTACGATAATAACATAATTTTATAAAGTAAAATAATAATATATAAGGCGTAAAATTATTTATAATAAGCCCCAAAATATATTTTCATTTTAATTAATTAAATATAAATAATATATTAAGAAACTTAAAATATATATTTTAAATCTTCGAGAATTTAATACTTTAAAATAATACGTTTTACTTTATCTAATAAGTTTATTAGTTTTTTACCGCTATAAACGTAATTAATCCATACGTTAATATTATATATATAACCGATAATTATATAAGACTTTTACGCCGTTAATCTATTCGCCTTATATTAAGTATTATATTTAGCAAGTAAAGCCGGATTTTATAAAAAGAATAAATAAATACGGTATATAATCTGATATTCGGAAAGCTTAATATTCTTTTCGTTATTAAAAGAAACTTTAAAAACCTTTAACTATTTAAACTTTTTTTAATAATTAATTTAATTATTATTTAAGTTATATTTCAATTAAGTTAACCGAAAAATAATACAGTTTTATATTAATAACGTTATATTTTCTTTTTATTTTAATATCCGCCGAAACGAAAAAGTTCGATTTAAAAATATTCGAACATATAATTACCAAATAATATAATTATATTATTTTTAAGTTTAAATAATTGTCGAATAATTAAATTTAAAAGTTTATATTAAATCTTATTTTCGAATAACGATATAAGTTAATAATTATTAATAAAATATATTTAGTCTCGAAATAAAAAAACCTTTAATTTAAATAACGTCTCACACCACCTCGCGGTATATAACACCTCGCGGTACACTTTTTGACACCTCGCAGGAACGAAATCAAATAAAGCAACTATAACGCCATAAATCAATTTAAACTAGTCGGATTCTTCTTCGCTAGAGGTATCTATAGCTTCTTTATAAGTGCTCGCATTATATCCGGGCTTGCCGCAAACGCCATACTTCCGTTCTTTCGTTTTGACCTTTTTGCGATGATTACCTTTAGCCGCTATTAGCTAGGACTTTTTACTACCTCTTTTTTTTGGTTAAAAAAACTTATTCTTTTTATATAATAAGTATTCCTTTTTTTTAAAAACGTTTATTTTTGATTTTTTGGCGTTTATTAAGAAGATAATTCGTTTCGCGGAATTAGGCCATTTCTTTCCGGAGAAGCGCAACTTTATATAAAAGCAATAAGTTATTTTTAATTAAAAGATTAACCGATTTAACTATTTTTGTCGGCAAGCTGCCCTGGTAATTTCTGATTTTTCTTTATAAGTAATATCCTTATTTCGTTATTTTTTGGATATTTTTAAAGGTTTTTA
>QJNU01000751.1:0-33144 GCA_004154915.1 Monosporascus ibericus | reverse complement strand
CCCCCCCCCCCCCCCCCCCCCCCCCACCCAAACACCCAACAGGGGGCCGCGTCCTAGCGTCCGCCGACTAGCTCCAGCAAGGGCGCCTAGATTCTATATTGTAAGTTTATACTTGATTAAGTAGTCAGAAGCCGTTACTCTTGGCTCTTGGCGGCATCTTAGTTTCGTTTCGGGTTCTAAACGCTAACACAACGACCATAACACCGAAAGTCTACGTATGTAGCGAGTTGAAGGCGCTATTGCGAGCCGGAGCTCCGGGCCCCCCTGCGCCTGCGCTTGTGCCATTTTCCCGCCGCGGCGCGGGCTCGATGCCGTTACCAGTTCCGAGCAGAGTATCTTGTACAGGCTGCCGGCGGTGAATGCTGCACAAGAACACCTGCAGCGCCATGTCCATGTCCACCTTGCCGCCGCCGTCCAGGGCTGTGAGGGCTGTGAATCTCTATCTCTTCCGAGCGGGAGCGCGGCCGGCTGCTGCCGGCGCTTGCTCCGGTCTCCCCGGCACGCGTGAGTCTCCCTATTAGTTTCAAGAACATCTGCAAATGTTGCAGCGTGTCTGCCAGCACACTGCTAAGCCCGCTGCTCTTGTCCCTGTCCCGAGCTTAGCTGGCCTCTTTGGCCTTCTGGACGTCTTTTGACACTGCCATTCTGAGCGCCAGCCTGTTCATCATGCTCCGGCTGCTGCCGCTGCTGCTATCATCGTTACTGGTCTGTTCCATAGGTGGGGTCTGCAGGGCCGTGATATATGTGGGCGACTGTGGTAGGCTCCTCCATGATTAATGACCGCATCTCTGCAGGCTCCAGTTCGGTTGATGCAACTTGGACATGCTATACGGTGCTCTATTCGACGGTATCGTATTCTCCGCGAAACCCTGGCGGTCCATGTCGTCAGTAGTGGATGATGGGACGACGAGGCTGCCGGTCGCTGGCATGGTGGCAGCTGTCCTTGCGTCGTTGTTCCCCAAGTCTCGTGTTGGGCCGGCTCCGTCGAGGTTCATCGTGTCGCCGAATTTGTGCCATTGATCTAAGCTGAGATCCTGCGCCGTTAATAATCGGTCTCCAGGTCGGGAATTAGGCGGCATCAAACCAGACGGGAGCATATTCGTCCTCAACCTTCCCCCGATGATATCCCAGGATCATGTTCTGGTGCTGTTAGTCAGCATTTCCGAGGGTCTCAACGCCAAATTCGCGACTGTAGGCTTCGAATGAGGTCATTCGAGGCCGCTTCCGATTCCTGTGACTTAGTTTCTCTCCTTGTTGATTCCGTTGCGGCTGGGCTTCGAGCGTCGTGATGCACTAGATTTGGGCCTGTACGCACCGACGGCGTTGTGCCAGCTGCGCGATGCCTTCGCTGTAGGACCGATCGCTGCGTGTCTTCATCCAACTGCAGCGGCCACATGCTGACCGTCGAGTTATGTCCTCTAGCCGCAGTTCATCGCCGCTGTCTGCTTCTCGACCCTGATACATTTCAGCTAGTGGGTTCCAAGTATGAGGGCTGTGTCCATGGGATAACGCCAGCTCTGCAGCTTGGAACCGACATACCCGGGAATCCAATGGACAAAACCAGGCCAACTGATCAAGAACGCGCCTGTCACGGGAGCGTGCTATATGGGGCAGGAACAGCCATACTACCCATACTCCTGCGTGTCGGTCACTGTGAATAGAACAATGCCAGCCCGCACCTCGACTCGCCAATCGGTTACCAGGTCCCAATGGACCTTCCCTGCCCCTTGACCGCGAACAAGACAAACGGCTCCTGCAGGCCGGGCGATGCCTCGGTCTATGCCATCAATGCGACGCAGCATTGCCACGTCTCTGAGCCCCCTCGACTGTCGCCGCAGAGACTGGCGACCGAGTGGGACGTGGCAGCATCCAGTTTCCTCGTCGGCAGCCGTCAGCCCCTACGGCAAGGAGTTGGGCTTCAGCGCCGCCTTCGACTCGGACGACTACAGCGACAACCTCATCTGGTCTGGCGCCCGGCGGACAGGTGCGCGTGGCCGACATCGGCAATGCGGACTCGTCCCTGGACCTGGGCACCTCGCTGTCCGCGCCCCGCCTCGCCGACCTCGAACTGTCCGACAGCCCCCTGCCCGACAACAACTCCGGCTCCGACTTTCTACCCGAACTTCGTCTGGAACGGCCAGGTCCCGACCGGCAAGACTAGCTCCAAGTCCTGCCTCCCCGACCCCGAGCCGGGCAGCATCGAGTACAACGAGGGGAACGTCTACCTTGATATCCCTGATGACTTCCTGTCCTGTATGACAGGTGGCGACGTGGTATCGATGGTGACCCGCCGCGGCCTGGTCCTCCGGCGGCAGTCGAACCGCGACCCGGGCCACAACGACGGCGCCAACGGCGGCGGGGTCGGCGGGGCGGCGGCAGCATCAGCGACCTGCCCGTGCCCGGCCCCATCACCTGGGGGCCTAGCGAGCCAAGCACGACGTGCACGTCCAACTGTGAAGATGCCTGCGACGACTTCTTCTGCAACACCCAGCCGACGGGCCTGCCCCCGGACTGGGAGAAGCCGGAGCCACCAGAAGAGGATTCGGAGGACCCGGAGGATCCGCCTGAGGAGCCCGAGGAGGCCGAGCTCGACACGCCGGACCCGTCGGCCAACGAGCGCAGCTGCTACGACAGCGGGCAGAAGTCGAGCTACGGCAAGATCGACGCGGCGGCGCAGTCGTTCTGCCGCGACGCCGGGGGCTCGGCCGCGAACTCGGGCGGGATCCTGCCTAACTTCCACGACGTGGCCAAGAAGTCCCTCCCCGGCAACTACCGCTTCCTCGTCTCGTTCGAGGTCTTCGAGGGATGCGAGTGGACGTACTCGTTCGACGAGTGTATGCGGTACTACAAGGTGCCCATCGACAGCTGCGACTGCTCCAAGAAGGGGGACAAGCAGGGCGAGACGGTGCGGAACAGTTGCATCTACGCCCGGATCGGCCCCAACTGCGGCCGGTAGAGGGGGGTGGGGGCGGTGAAGGGGAAGAGAGAGAGGAGAGAGGTGGCGATGTATTAATGTACATAAATTATTGCGCTCGCAGGGTTGCGTGAGAAAATTTCATCGGAACATAATTTACTTTACACCACTGATATGAAAACCAAAACTCGATTTTGGTGAGGCCAGTTCATTTGGATGAGATAAATGTCTTTAAATAGAGGCAATTACACCCATTGGGGTGGGTCTGGATTGGACGCGCCGAAAGACAAGACAAAAAGTATAATAATAATAATAAATTAATCTTGCTCAGAAGCCTACGTGCCCAATGCATTGCCTTTTGTGTTTGTATGTGTTTTGCTATCCCTAGTCTACTCCCTATCTGTCCTATTGAAAATTGGCCCTACAGTTGCATCACGGGCATCTTGTTACATGATGCTTCTGAATGTAATTTCGTATCCTAGTAGTTGGATCCGAGCTCCAGTGCTCTAAAAGTCCCACTGAGCTTTTTTTCTGCAGGATTTTTTTTCTCTCAAAGGGATGTGGCCTCTCCAAGCAAATTTCCTTCTTTTCTCTTGCCTCTTTTCGTATGGTGGCGCGTGATGCATTCCTCCCAGCATCAACACCACCGTTTTCTCTTCATCTTACCAACCACCCCCCTCCCCCCCTTCTCCTTTCTTCTCCCCCTTCGCTTCTGTCTCCTTTAGGGCAGTATTCTTCTTCCCCGTAAACACTGGCCCGAACATGCCATACCTCAGGCTCCGATCTTTCCGCCGCGGCACGGCCCAGAACCCCACAAACTCCCCCACATCCTCCGGGAAGGGTTCCTCGGTGACGACAATCTTCCCCTCGTGGGGCCAGGGGAAAGAAGCCGGGATGGAGAAGATGCGGAAGCCGGCGAAGTTTCTTGCCTTTCCTCGTGGCGCCGCACCACTTCTATCCGCTCCTGTGTGCTGTGCTCGGGGGCCGCGGGGCGACTTTGACAAAGAAGAAGAAGATGATGGTGACGGTTTCTGTGGTGGCGGTTCTTCTCTTCTCGTTGGGAGGGGAGGCGAGGAGTGCGGAGAGGAGATGGAGGAAGGAGGGGCGTCAGGGGCGAGCATGTAGACAGTGCGAGAGTGGACGGTGTGATGATGGTCTGGGGTGTCGCGGAAGTCGAGGGTACGGCTCCTCTTGGTGTGGAACTGGTTTTCATTAGCGAAAAGTTCTCGTATGTGATGGAGGTATCTCAAAAAAAGGGAGGAGGGGGGACATGAAGATGAGACGACAGAAGGAGCGACGAAAAGCGAAGGCTCACCCTAATAAAACTAATTCGATTCCCCCTCTGAAGCCCAATATCTATGCGCAGCAGCGCCTCCCCTCCGAGACTATCTAGCTCGCGCCGCCTCGCCCGCTTCTCGCTCCGCTTCCCGATGGCGACGATCGCGCCGCTGGCGTATATGAGGGATACCCGTGAGCTCGCCGCCCACATCTTCCTTGCACGATACCTCGATGGCAGTGGCCGGGTCGTCTACATGCTGCGTATTTTCCGCCTCGTCGGTAGTGGCGGTGGTGAAGATCTGTTCCCGCATAAACACTTGCTCCCGAACAACCCACGACGAGTCGTTGGATATGGGCCCGTAAACATCGGTGCGCTGCAGGACTTCGGGGGTATAAACCAGCGCCGGCGCACATTCAAGCGAGTAGGGAAGAGGGGAGGAAGAAGATTTTGGGTGATACAAAGCGCGGACATGGTCCCATTCGTAGTTGCATCCCCAGAGTATCCCCCCCCAGCTCCTTATACGGGTTCTCTCGGTATTTCAGACACACCTGCCCATTCCTCTTAGCCGACCCCGAGGGCGGAAATGTTCTCTCGCTACCGTGAGCGGTGCGCAGCCACAGCCACGCGATGGGGCCGAACTTGACCCGCTTGTGGGTGTTGGTGAAGTCATGGCAGGTCGTCATCTTGACCACGCGGTCGCCGGCTGCCAGTTCTAGTGTCCCTTCGCCCTCGCCATCGAACTCTTGAATCCACTGACCCAAGATGATCGCATCACTACCGTCATCGTTATACTCAAGCCGTACACCCGAAACGTGGCGCTCGGAGCTAGAGTGCCCCGGTTTCCCGCCGGAGACACGGATCCGACGCACGCTGGAGAGGCGCCCAGCTGTAAAAACGAAGCCTCGGGGGTAGCCGAGCATCTCACGGGCAGAGACGAGTAGTGGCTCTGTGATGGGGATGCTGTTTCCATCGTCCTGTATACCGTCAAACACCTCGTGAGAAGCGACACTTCCCTTTTCTCGCGGGGAAACCCCCTCAAGGGTGGAGCTCTCGGCCGCAAAATCCCGGAAGTAGCCTCCCGGGAACTGTAAGAGCAAAAGGGGTAAGTTAGCGACCCGCGTCTCTCGTTTTCTAGTCGGCGGTGGGTGACTTGCCTTGATCTTCGCGAAGTACCTCGTAAGGACCCTGCCGTCCTCCGGGGCTACGTAGACGCGAGTCCTCTCCCCTCCGATCTGATCTTTGCCGTTGTTGTAGTAGAGGCGGAACTCGGCCATTCGTCCCCGATTCGTGAAGAACTTCGCAAACGAGTTCGATCAGTATCACAGCGTTTTGAATCCCATGTGTAAAAGTGATATAAGGTAGGGTAACAAGAGGGGAAAGTGGTTAGTGAGTTTGAGAGACAGAACTGCAGCATACCTTGATACGCTCAAGCACATCATCTTCATATCCGGAATGCGTACTCCCAAACCCCACGATGAACTCTCCGCCAGGCCCATCCAGGGAAAAGGGCTGCTCGATGGCCGGTACCTCAGTCGCGCCGTTGACGTGGTAGGTACGCCTGCCGAAGCGCCTCTTGCGACAGTCGGCGTACGAGAAAGCCATGCCCAAGAACACGTCGGGAAATCCGCCCAAGTATACCGTGACGCGGACCAAGGAGCGAAGGAGTCGGCCCGGCTCCTCGTCGCCGCTAGCGCCGAAGTTCATCTCAAGGCAGAGGTTAAATGGCTGCTTCCGTAAGGGGTGGCGCTCGTGCTGCCAGCCGAGGATTCTCTTCGCTTGCGGCAGTGGGCACGGGTTCCATAACTCAACGAAGCGCTGCGGATGCGGCTGGTAGAGCATACCGTTGTCGTGCGAGTAGTCTTGGTCCCGCTTCTCGATGAGAGACAGCAAAATGACCTTGCAAGCCTATGCGCACTTACGGGAAGTAGATCCATTAGCATTGTTCGTCAAGGGCAGCGTCGTGAAACAGTCCTGCATATTCACAGTACCGAATAAAGACGATAACTCACATCAACTCTGACCACGAAGCCCGCCCACTGTGCATTTAACACGAGCCTTCCTATACCAATATCAGGGCCATCTGTACCCATACTACCCACCGTCTCAGTGTGAGAACGGTCATCCCGTGTTTCTTTGCCCTGGATATGAAAACGCAGGCCCCGGACCCCAGTAGTCGACGTAGCGACTTCAATCTCCCGCAAGGCCTCGCCTGTACCCAGGACCACACTCCTCTGCCGCCAGGGGCTGACGTATCCGGCCCGGCTTACCTCTGCCCACCGATCGTCACCAGGCGCGGCACGGCTCGCGCGGAAGCCGCATACGTGCGTCCGGCCATTATAGTAGACGAGTGATACGTCCAATCTCGTGATAGCGGCAACGGTCTCTCCCTGCTCGTTTGGGAGAGTCATCTCTCCCAGCCCAAACAGCCGACAACTCTTATACAGCAACTCGGCCCTCGCCGCAGGGCCAATTAGTTCCGGATCCAACTCGGCGTCAGCAGCCACCGTATCGCCAGCCCGGAGCCCCGCCGGGAGAATAATTTCTAGGTTTCGGTAGAGCGTCGTCGGGTCGCCGCCGCTCTCTCCTTCGCAATACCGCCCCCTTTGCTTATCTCCAAACGGTTCAACGGCACCGCTCTCATCATACTGGAACGATGCATCGTTCGCCAACCTGAGCCTCACGGCCTCGGCCACGTGCCGCAGCGCAGCCCATATGCGCCTGTGATTGCGGAACCCAGGGGACAGGCCCGCGCAGCTCAGCGTGGCGCGGGCCTTGAGGTAGAGCTGGCGCCACTCTTGCTGCTTCTTCTTCTCTTCCTTCGACCAGGGCCCAGCAAACACGAACCCCATCTCCCCCTCGGGCGTGAACCGGCTCTCCCAATACAGCGGGGCCAGGTGCCGGGGCGCTGAGACGTCGGCGGCGTAGTAGCCGGCCAGGCGCAAGGACCCAGATCGCGGGTCGGCAGGTGGCATAGGACAAGGGTGACGAGTTCGCTGGGGAGGCGAGTGAAGGGGTCTTCTTTGTAGTGTGCTTTCCCTTCTTCATCTCCGCTTCCGCCGTCCCCCTCCCTTACTCCGCCGGAAGAAGAAGAAGGATCGTAGTGCTTCCCCTCCAGCGCGTCTCCGTTGCCCACCAGGATCCTCCCATCCTTGGTGGAGATGGGGAAGAAGGGCTTAGACATGGCCTGCACGGCCACCCAGAGGCGGTCCTCGTGCTCTGGCAGGGGCTTGCGCGGGTCTGCTATCAGGTATGGTGGAGAAACTCGACACGTTGACCAGAGTGAAGTAGCAGTAGCGGTTGGGCTTCTGGAAGGCCGCCGCACCGCCGTAGTGATCCTTCTCCTTAGGCTCGTCGCCTTCTTCCTCCCGATCCGCCGGGCCCGGGGCCGGCACCAAGGTGCCCTCGCCATTAACGGGCGTGTTGTGCAGCACGGCAAAGAGGTGGCGGGTCACAACGCCGGGCGGCACCGAGGCACCCACGCGGTCGCGCAGCAGCTCCCAACAGGCGTCATGCACGGGGAAGCACCAGTAGCGGTTAGAAGCGTTGAAGATGGGGAAGGTGTCGAGAGTTACTGGGGGTGGTGCTTCCTCGCCCTGACCACCCCCGCCTTCTGCTCCCTCCGCTCCATTTTCGTGTGCCTCTGGACGAGGAGGAGCAGGTGGTCGATAGTCGTACCGCAGCGACTCGTCCACATTTGGCGCGCACCTCGTGGGCGTAGTCGAGGTAGCCGACGCCCGAGACAGAGACGCCGGATGCGACGTTCGTAGAGTGGACTGAGGCCAGTATGGTTGGCTATGGAATGAAACACAGATTTCTTCCATCGGATAGAGAGCAGCGACAGGAGAAATTCTCACCTGCGCGTATCTCGCAAAGCCAGCTGAGGGGGGTGGAAGGATCGCCCAGGCTGGTTTGGAAGCGGTCGACCATGACGCCGCAGAGTGAGCACCACGAGGCACTTCTACCAGAAACGCTATCCCACGTCTGGGAGCCCGCCATGGTCGTTTTGTTCCTCTAGGTGTTTATGTTGATGGCGGGGAAGACGGCGAAGTGATATTGTCGCGGGACAGTTCTGAGGCAGATCACATGCGTTGACCCGATAATATACTTAAAGAGCCTTGAAGTTGAGCCAAGCCCAGCTCATGAACGCGAGCGTTGATAGGGGAAGGGAATGAGTTCTTCAAGGGAAGAGCCACCAAGGCCATATTATTTATAGTGGGTCCTTTAGGCTTGCTTATGTCGTACAGTGGCTGCTCAGGCAGAGGCCCTAAATCTTCCCCTGGAGCGGTTGCTTCTGCCCCGCTTCCTGCCCCTTGGCACGCGTGATTGGCGCCGTACCGAGGTTCTACGTACAAGTCGAGATCCGGGTATGGAAACAGCCAACAGAACGTTTCCCATCTCCGTAAGATTGGGTCCCTCCATTTAAAGTATGGCGGATACGACATACGAACCTGGTTCATAACGCGTGCCACATCCCATCCTAAGCCGACATCCATGGAACTAGATCGGCCACGGCGAGATCAGCGTGTTCGTACACGATATACGCGCCCTTCTGGTCGTAATACAGCCCAAGTAAGCGGGCGATATATCGTCGAAAGTATTCGGCTGAATCTTCATCCACCACCCTATGCTTATATTCATTGCATCCAAGGAATGCAAACGCTCCCGTGCAGGCGCGTAGTTATCGGACCTGCTGGGGGCTGCTAGGTAGCTATCGTTGTAGAGCGCCGGCCGAGCATATGTGTCGGTGGTCTACGGAGTGCTTGGGCAGTCAGTACACAGCCGGACTGTCAAGTTAGAGGTTGTCGCCGAGGCGTTAGCGCATCCAGCTGTGTAAAATGCTTGGAGAGCCGCAACACCTTGGCCTTATGGTCGACCATTGGAGCACGCCTGGTCGCAGCTGCTCTGGGGTTCCATTGTGCTTCCATGAGGCTTCCCCTTATAACTCTTGCCAAGATAACGGGCATCTATCCTCCGCCTTCCTAGAACCCTAAAGGAGTCGAAAGCTGCGAACCGCGTTGCGGACTGTCAACCTCCGACCACAGTCCAAAGTTCAATATTTCTCCATCCATTGTTCCAATATTCTCAGTCGAGGTTTTCCCGGGATTACGGATAGAACTAGCGATGCCACGATATCCCAAGGACTCGCTGCAGGACCACCTACTCAATACTTTTGCCCTTAAGTGGACCGGGAGCCGCGTTTGGGTTGTTTTTGAGGCTTTCTATATTATAAATACATAACTTCCTACAAGATCAAGCCTTCTATGAATCCCTGTCTTTCGGTCTGTTATAACTAGTACCCTTAAGCTATATCGCCATCAAAACCGTTAAGCTAGCCGTACCATCATGGTCAAGCTGTCGATCTCAGCTCTCCTCCTCTGCGCCACTCACCTCGTAGCCGGCCATGGGTATCTCAAGAGCATCGTCGTCAACGGCCAGACCTACATGGCCTGGCAGGTGGGTCAGGATGACTACGTGACTCCCACCCCCGAGCGGTACGCGCGTAAACTAGCGGACAACGGCCCCGTGCCTGACTTCACGACAAAGGATATAACGTATGACACATCAGCAGTAGCATCCGATCCCATGTTAATGATGCAACTAGGTGCGGCCGCGGCGGAAATATTCCCGCGGCTAGATCTATCGAGCTAAAGGCTGGAGATAAAGTGTACGTACGATCTTAGCTCGGGTCGCACAGAGATGCTAACATAATTCTTCTAGGGAGTTTGTCTGGGACCAGTGGAACAGTGCCCATAGCGGACCAGTATTCACGTATGTCTGCTAGCTGGACGGGGGAGATTACCGAGCTAGAGCTCTCTAACAAGCTATTAACATAGATACATCGCCCAATGCGCGAACAACGACTGCAAGACCTTCAAGGGCGACACGGGGAACTTCTGGGTGAAGATCGACCAGCTGGCGTACAACCCTTCCGCCAACCCGCCCTGGGCGTCTGACTTCCTACGCGAGCGCGGGGCTAAGTGGTCGGTGGTCGTCCCGACCGGCCTGGCGCCCGGCGAGTACCTGCTCCGGCACGAGATCCTGGGTCTGCACGTGGCCGGGACGAGGATGGGCGCCCAGTTCTATCCCTCTTGTACTCATATCCGGGTCACGCAGGGCGGTTCCACCAAGCTTCCTTCGGGAATCGCGCTGCCCGGCTCCTACAACCCGGACGATAAGGACGGGGTAGGTTCATGCTACAATATCCCTTTAACGTTCCCTGGCGGTGCGCTGATATTTCTCGTTAGATCCTCGTTGAGCTTTGGAGGATCGACCAGGGCCAGGTCAACTACACGGCGCCGGGCGGCCCTGTTTGGACTGGAGCGGCGCCAAATGTGAACCGCCCCGGTCCATAGAAATAGGGGTTCACGGCTAGTTTCCCGTTTACAGAAAGCGGCTATATTGTTTACCTTCTACCGTTATTGCAGGCAAGACGCCTGCAAATTGCTATCCTCTGAGATGTCAGAGTTACAATGAGTCGCCGGTATGAAAGGGCCCTACTGGATTACTACATATTACGATTAAACGGGTCTCATGCATGATAACAGGATTGGGATACGAATAGGATATATTGTTTGTTTGATTTCTTTCTATCTGTCCTTTCACGTAGGCATCAATTGATATTGTAGATCCGTGGAGAGAGATAAGTTGGGGACTAAGACAAATGGCACGGTACGAAAGGAAGGGTAAGGGGTACTAGGCTGCAGGGAGAGTGAGGAAAGTCGGTACAAGCCTAGGTGGAAGTGTCAAGCCGAACAAAGCCACTTATATCACCGAAACTAATCCTCCATTGACTTCAGCGCCTCAGCTTCTCTCCAGGGCCGCGCGTTCTCGGTCATCTCATCCTCTTCCTTCTTGATGAATAGCATCAAGATCCCCTCATACATCTCGACGCGGGCTTCCGGGCGCCCAAACCGCTCGCTCGCCCATTCGACCTTGCCGGAGCGCAGCCGGAAGTTCTCGCAGAGGAATATGAAGCGGGCGATATAGTCGGCCATGATGAAATGGCGTTTGTCGAAACCAGGCGCATCCCCCATCCAGGGGGTGAGGTCAGAATTCTCCCCATAGCGACCCTCCGTCACTTCCGCCTGCAGCCCGCCGGAGGCGCTCTTGCGTCTCCCGCAGTTCGTGCCAGGCCTCCCTGGTGTACTTCCTGAGGTCGCTGTCGTGGATGAACTCGTAGGCGAAGACGTGGACCTCGTCGGAGATCACGAAGCCGTGCAGCGTCATGTGGTTGACGCCCGGGGCGCTCGCGATGTTGCGCAGGTCGTCGTTCTTCTCTGTCTCGAGCCGGAACGCCTCCAGATCGACCTCCAGGGTCTCCTGGGCCCGCCGCAGGCCCTCGAACGAGAAGTCGAACTTGGGCGACGCCGGGAGCGAGAGGAGTGCCACGTTCGCCAATCTCTCCCTGGCCTCATCGAGCTCCTTGTTTGCCATGTAGTCAGCTAGCGCCTCCTAAGGGCAGCAGCCCTATCTTCGTGCTCGGCCAGTTCCTGCATGAATCTGTTAAGGTCCTCGTCCGAGCGAATGGGAGCAGAAGCTGGTTCTGTGCTTGCAGACATGTCGATCAGCGGTGTCAGAGCGGACTTGGATATGGGTAATTTTATTGTCGACTGATAAGTCTTCAGTGATTTCTCCTGTGGATGTGAACTCTTAGTGATCTCTCTGGTAAATGAGTGATGGACGACAGCATAGTCTGGTGGCATTCGCCAAGTCGTTTATATGCAGTCTCCATATAAACAAACAGACACCACGGAAACATCCCCACCAAAAAATTCGGTTGAAGAACTTGGAGAGTACGGTTGAGTTAATGAAAACTATGGTTATGCCGGCACAAATTGCATTCAGATCACAGGGTGCATTCCTTGGATACTCTGTTACATAATGTAATGCGGGGAGACGACAAGGAATGAGCAGCATATCTCTGGAACTCTGAAGATTGACCAGCCGAAGAACGGGTGGCTTGCTTTCAGCCAAGGCTTTAACCAATAGTTCGAGCGATCCATAGATCTTTTCTTCAGTTTAACAGAGGTCTCCAGAGACACGATTCATCAAAGAGGTTCGCTCATGGATGACTATGCTGCAACTCTCAAGAGAAGGACTCCTTGAAAGTTCTCGAACACATACCATCATACCATGAACTAACCCATGATAACAGACTTGGCCCCGAAAATGGGGAGAGAGCAGGGGGAAACGGCTTCCAAACGATAATTAATGCTCATAAAGCACCAATCACAGCTGACTTGCCCTAGCTGGGAGTCAGGGTCTATCTAGGGACGCAGCAACTACGCAAGTGAATGCGATCTTGGGCCAGCTCATGCCAAGGCTCGCCAGAGGAGAACATAAAAACCTGGTTTTCACGATTGTCATTATGCAGCTTTCTGCCTTAGTATATTGACAGAACCAACTCAATTGAGGAAAGGAAATAGCTCCATCCGGCCCAGGGCTTGATCATCCCGCAGATCCAAGTAAAGTACCACAAGCGTCTCGTACATCCAACTCAAAGGTCTATCCCCGTGCCCTTGAAGATTAAGGATGCACCGGATGAGCAGGGAGAAACCATCCCCTACCATCCGTCATCGTCACCTGCAGATCCTTCCTCGGCTATGTCCATGACGAGGTCATTCTCTGAAAACTCATCCCCATTCCGGTACTCTCCTCGCTCGACCAGACCCTCATCGTCTTCGGCATCTTCATAGGAGTTCTGAGTACTAGTTTCGTCGAAATCTAAATCGGTACTCTCGCGGCGAACTGGGATATAAGATCGATGGAGTCGAAGCCTTTCGGCAAGAGACATTGGCTTCCTGTTTCCTTGTTCCTTGTCAGAGTCTTCCTCCGAATCCTCGCTTGGGCTCGCATCGCTATCTGAAGAGCCGTGATCGCGGCTTTTGACGTCATGTTCGTCTGCACCTTCTCCGTCTGAGTCGGACAGCACAGCCCGTCCGGGGCGACGGCTATCATGTCTCGATCGTTTAGTCACTTTTCTTGGGAGTTCATTGGCGGATTCGGCCTCGGAATCTGACGAAACAACTCGACGTCTCTTTCGGTTGTATTTCCGGATAGGCTGATCGTCCGAGTCGGAGTGGTCTGGATTCGCCAATCTTTTCGAAGATTCATCAGCGGACTCGTCCTCGGAATCTGAAGATACAACTCGACGTTTCGTTCGGGTGTTCTTCCGGATAGGTTGATCGTCTGAGTCGGAGTGGTCTGAATTGCGATGCCTCGGCGAATTCGGTTCGAGGCTGGAGAATCGTGCTGCAAGTTCATCATCATCGACGGGGACGACTCCATCACTCTGGCGTGAGAAGCCACTGATTTCAGAATCGTTCTCATCGTCACTTTCTTCGAAGGCACCGTCGTAAAGCACCATGCCATCGTCAATGTCATCAGCGCCGGCGCTTCCATCAAGCGTGGCATCGTCGATGCCCTCACTTTCGTATTCATCTTCTTCCGACGGGTCCGAGTCCGAGTCTGAATCCCACTTCGCACTCTCGTCGGTCAGTGCTCTTTCCCTTAGGCGATCATACCGCTGAACGCCGGAGTCGAATGAAAAGACCACCATTGGACAAATTTCGAAGCCTGGCCCTTCCCCGTTGTTCGCAAAACGATCCAGCCGAAGACATTCAGGCACCTCCTTTTCAGCGTACTCCGGATGGCTCTCGAGGTCAGGCCAACAGTAGATCATTTCATAGTCTTCGCCCACGCCAATATCCTCCTCTTCTGTTTTGAGATAAAATGTCTGGACTGAATCCGATACACACCACTTAAGGTTGCGGGAGTGAAGCTCTTCGGCGCCCCAGCAGGTGTACGCTGTCTTCAAGCTTTTAAAATGGTGAAAAGGGAGTTGTTGAAACCGGTGTAGTACTGGAATGAATTGTAAGCTGATATGAAATGCTAGACGCTCGACGTCCCTTAGGTCGTCAGCAATCACTCCCCAGCCTCCAGAACCCCATTCCAGGCACTCGGATATGCAGCTAAGGGCAATGATGTCTTTGGCCTTATGATACCGGAGCGTGCCATTCCCATTCATGATGGGCAGCTTATCTGGATAGAATTTCAGCGCCAACTGGCGGCTTTCACGGTGAACCTCCAGAATAGTTCTTGCTGGCTCCGTTTGCTGGAACAGAGTTGCGGTTGGCCACAATTTAATGCCCAAGGATTGAACATCAAAAATGCGCACGGCTGCCCTTAGATCCGGATCGAAAAGCTCCCATACCCGCTGACGAAGCTCAATCGGCAGGCGGCAGAATTGAGGGAAGGAGACATGATAGCCGTCACGTGACTCGGTGCTCATTCCATCATCATCATCGTATTCGTCGCCAGACTCGAAAGCTTCCAGGTCTAGAAGGTCACGAACAGTCTCCGAGCCCGACTCATCGGATTCCCCCGACTCGTAAAATTCTTCGTGGTCAGAAGCCGTGCGATCATCGCGATCTGAACAATATTCCATGGCAAATATGGTGACCCAACCTGGTAATCTGGTTAGTGGGCCAGCTATTATGTGGTTCCTATCGAGATGCAACGCCTTGGTTACTAACAGAGATGTTATCAGCTTGCGCGAATGACGGTCTGGATCAGGAAGCTGGGATAGAATTGATGACCAAACTGTAGAAGAGGTAGGAAGGGATCGCATAAGATTGTCGACGTCAATGTTGGATCAACAAACGTTAAAGCTGTGGCTGAAGCTCTGCTTTAGGGAAAGGGGGTCTCAGGTAGACACCTAGAAAATCGGACACTCTTACCCGAGAGTTACCCGGTCGCTTTTCCCGGATACAATCCCGGAAAGACAAAAGAGGTGTCCGGTCGATTGTATCCGGTATTCAGGTTATCCGGGCATCTCCAGCTGTGCCCCACAAGTTTCAGCCACACTTGCCCCACCTGCGTCGCGAAACGCGTCTCCTATGTATATGCGTACTTCGTAAGTACCTTACCATATTCTACATTCGACGACCTTGTGCATTGCAAAAACAATAACTCGGGTGAATCTTGTATATAATCGCGAAAAAAAGAAAAGTATGATGAAGCACGATTTACGTTAATTTACTCCTTCCTTGTAGTTATTCTTCCCATTCACAAGATTCATTCTGTTTGATCATGGGGAGCTTATGGCCTTCGGTTTTGTCTAGGTCTTCTTCTACTCTGCATGACTTGCTTAGGTACGCGTTCGAGACATGGAGAGGATCCCTACTAGCATTCCTAAGTCGCCTTCGAGGCCAAGTTGATAATTTAGGCTGAGCCCCCAGCATTATCGCCCATGCCATGGGAGCGGAGTATTCTTTGCAAGATGGAACGAATCAGTATCATCTCCAGACCATCTGAAATATGCGCGGGCATGTCACGTCACGGCGGATTAATTCACGACTTCAAGGTGCATTGGCCATGTATTCTCATAAGGCGAACCGAGGGCTGTCTTTTTCGCAGCGACCCGTAAATGCGCCAGACACAAGTGTCCGGAAGTGAGTACCTATATGATTTGCTTACAATGACACGTTGCCTATCTCGAAGGTCTGCACCGAGTTCGTCTCAAACCACGACGTCAACCGGGTGCCACTGATAGTCGCGCCCGTGTCCTGGACGTACCGATCGCCGCCGTTGCCGATCGAGGTCCGCCATCGGGCCACCTTCGTGCCGTCGGCAGGCCGCTGGCTGAACTGGGAGAGGTCGAAGTTGACGGTCTGCGCGTCGCCCGAGTTGTAGTAGGCGATGACCAGTTTCCTGTTGTTGGCGTCGTAAGCCGCGATGCTGCTACCGCTACCCCCGTCGAGGATGCGCATGCCCTCCCGGATGTGACGAGAGAACTGGGCCAGGACGTAGTACTTCTGTGATGGGGAGCCGAGCGACACATTGTCGTTGTTCCCGTCGATGAGGCCCCAGCCGCCGCCGTCAATAACCTGCCAGTATACGAAGGCCGTCGGCTTGAGCCATCGGAAGTCGAGGAAGAGGTTGCTAGCAAGCCTGCCACCGGTCGCGTCGTTCTCACCATACTCGCTCTGCCATAGCTTCTTCCCGTTGCTCTGCGATAAGTCGTATACCCTGTCGCGTCTTCCGTTGCCGTACTGATATCCGTGCACGTTGATGCGGCCCACTTTAGAGAGCGCAGTGCTGCCCAAGCCCTGCATCGTCGACGCAGCCTGGTCGTAGTAAGATTCGTCAGACGCCGCGATCATCATGGAAGAGAGTCCCCGGTTGTTCATCTCGGTACGTAATTCGTTGATGATCGTTGCTTGAGTGGCAACGTCGACGTGAGACCCTTCCTGCGTACCATCCGCTTTCCACCAGGTGGCGCTAGGCTCGTTGAACGGGGAAACCGACTCGAATGTGATGCCCCAGTTGTCTTTGGCGTACTTGGCGACGGTGGCCATGTAGACGGCGTGGTCCTTCAGATTCCACGACTGGATGTTCTCGCCCCCGTTGCTGTCACCAGAGGGGTTGTGGTTCTTGCACATCCACCACATAGGAGAGTTTGAGAAGAGCTCCAGGCGATTGGCTCCTCGGGCCTTCGCCTTGTTCAACATCGCACGCTGGTTGACATCAACCGACCAGTCCCAGCTTGACGAAGATGGGTCAGTGCTACCCCAGTTGAGCCAGTGTCCTTCCATCTGCCGGGAGTTCTTGATATTCGGAGATTCAACCATCTTGTCGCCGTTGTAGGTGTTCCAGCTACTGGCACCGGCGTTGTGACGTGCGATGTTGAAGCCCAGCCCAGGCAGGTTCTGACCCGCGAACTGATGCGAGCCGAGGGTAAAGAAAATATCGGCTAGGTCATCTCGGTTGCCGAACGCCTTAGCCCACCAGCACAACGAAGTGCCCCAGCCTTCCCATGTTCCCCAATTCGAGTTCGCATTGATTGTCGTAGTAGTATCGGCAGCCTTTACGTCAGTGGCCTGCACCACATCGGTAGCTGGAGCAGCAGCAGCGAGTCGCCCCAGCGCGAGCGCCACGGCTCCCGTCAGAATTGCCTGAACATGCATGGTAGGAAATTAGACCGAGTGATCCGCGGACAGACTTGAGAGCTACCGCAGAGAAACGCGGCGGCTGCTTAAGTATTCGGGCCCTCCTGGAAGCGTTGCAAGACCTCACGGCTTTAGTCGGGCTAGGGATATTGGAGCCTATCAAACGGCCTGAGACCGCGAAATATGAGTTCCTCGTTGCAGCTTCATTCGTATATTGATGATTAATCATCGTAACAGCTATTTTTTTCTTTTTCTTCGCGGCTGAAGGGATTAATCCCTCATATAAATTAGCTGTTATCCCTGTGTCCTCCACCCATTAGCACGACACACGGCCCCCATTCATTTGGACCTCAGGCCACTGTATCCGACAGAGCCGAGAAAGAACCTACATTGAGACTATTAGCGACGGTTTAGAGCGGACGCGATGTCACCACTCGGGGTATATTCTCCCCCTATTGTAAGGTGTTGCTAGGGAAGTAAACGGACTTACTCGTGGAATTTGTTATGCGCCAGATGGGTAGTGACCCAGTGGGGCATACCCCGTGGGGAAACCTACCGAAACCACGAACGGCATTTGCGCTCCGCAAGACCTATTCTGGTCTAGCTGTCCTGGGCATCATGCCTAAGAAGACCGTTGATTGGATGGACCTCGGACGATATAAGGCCGAGGAGCCCTCAAGATTGCTGTACAAATTTAGCCCGAAAGGCGAAGCACCGCAGGACGCACAGGTAGAAGTTGACCTTGCTCTCGAAGGACAGGTCGCGTGTCTGCCAGCGGGAGCCCCCGGCCCGCAAGCGGGCCTTCTCCGACAGCAAGATGAAGCGGGTCAGGTGGTCCGAAAGCTCCCAGCCGACTTTGCCGGCCTTGGCACGCGTCCAGCGGGACTCGGACAGGTCGCCTTGCCCGATGTACTGCAGATTCCAGAAGAGGTCATCGGCGGCGTAGCCGGGCTTCTCGGCGGCGCGGCGGTCCCCGTCTCCGTCCCGGTGCCCGTCTTTGCCCCCGCCGGTGGTGGTGGTCGTCGTCGTAGTCTCGGTGAAGAACTCGCGCGCCAGCTCCTGGATCTCGGTCGCCGACATGAAGCGCGCCAGCGCCGTCGCGTCAGCGCCCACTTCGCGAGCCACTCTGCCGATGAAATCCGTCACGTCGTCGATGACGCCGTCGGATCCCGTGCGCCCCGCCATCTTCGGCCGCCTAGCCGTGTACCTGCCCACTGAGGTGACCCTATACGGGGAGTTTGCCTGCTGCTTCGGTGATGATGAGGAAGAAGGTAGGGCGTGTGGGGGCGCGGCGTCCTGGTGGATCGGCGAGGAACGGATCCGTTGGTGGTGGTGTGACATATGTTCCGGATCAAGCTGGCGGATGCACGTCGCGATGCTGGCGACGATCGCCGCCGCGTTCCTGATGTCCTCCATCGCGTGCATCCTGTGATGATGATGTGTGGTTGTTGTCGTTGTCTTGGTATGAAAGCTGATACGGATTTCTGTGATAAGCACTTGACGGGTGGATGGATTGTCAGTTGTCAGGTGCGCCGAAGGTTCAGGCGTGGCCGTGCACTTCAGGCTCGGTACGCCCCAGTTCGGGCTACTAAAAAGGCAAACTTGAAATTATAAATGCCTGAGGCAAACTTCTCGAGGTGACAGACAATGTGATGAAAAGTCTCATTTCCATTTCATCCTGCCGCTCACAATCGCCTGGTACCTTGCGGACTCCCGTGCCCGGCCAGAAGCTCCCAGTACGTTGTTATCGCTTCCGTAACGGTTCTTATCGGAGTTCCCATGGCCTCTCTCGTGTTCTTCGTCAGACAATCCCGCTTTGTGGCATTGTTCATCGGAAATTGGTTGATTCACAGCATTAATACAAATGCTTATGTTTCTGACGTCGCAATCAGCAAAATACACAGTCGCCTTCCCTCCTTTATCAAGGCCATTGTACAAGCCTGATTACATCATCGCAACGGACTTCGACACCAACTGAAGGGTCGCTATCATTTAGGCTCAGAAACCTAATATGTTGAAGGAGTGACGTCCCGTGTACTGCAAGAATAGCGTGACATCACTACGGTTAAATGATGCTTGTTGGACTACAGTTTCACATGCATCGAAGGAAGTAGACCTAGCAACCGCAACTTCTGCCGAAACTAACTAAGTCTAGGCCTATATAGGTTGGTCTTGGCCCCAATAGTTCAGCCCCTATACGGGACTACCTACAGCCACCTCCGGTGTCGCGTTTTTCAGTTACAGTTATTTTCTTCGTATATATATAAAAGTATTATTGCCTTCCTATCACTAGTTGTAACCCTTTAAAGGTTAACCAGATTAGATGCGCTTTTTCGAAGGCTACCGCTTCAGTATATAATATCAGGGTCTTATAAATTCGGACCCTTAGATAACGGATACCATGAAAGGAGATATAATGGCGCGATGTTTGCTTGAGATTGGATGAATCACTTAAACCTTAATTTCTTCAATTCAAGTTTTCATCCTGCATGACGTACGGAGGATCTTAAACATTCAACAGACGATACTGGCAATCATACGTCTGGAATGTGATTGCGGAGAAACGGCAACACACTCCCTGCTATGATTCAGCACAGAGCCCATCGTTTTGCTGCCTTGTCTGTGGCCTGAGGCAGTGATCTTTTTTTAACATGGATCGCGGCCAACTGGCCCAATAACACCCAAAGAAAAGATATGGTACGCTGGAACCCGTTCAAACTGGGGATAGCCCACACACCATATATGCAGTATCTGTGGTCGATTAGACTTGGAAGCGATGCTTTGCGCCGAGACGAATGAGTAATTCATCGGAAACCTCTCGGAGTAGTACAACAACCTATGAAGACTATCTATTCTGTCCCATTATCTCTAAAGCCGTCGGCCGTGCCCAGGGAGTTAGATGAGGTCCAGCAAAACTCCGCCTGCCACTTAGGAGTTTGTCTCAGCTTTTCATTCAGAGCCGAGACCCCTTATCCGTTGGGGAAAACGGCCACATCCGGCATCCTTAGCCGAGGCTGTTACTAACGACTGGCCAGAAGCCTCTAAGATTGACCGCAACAGAGCTCCGCTAAGACAAACCGACCGGATGAAGAACAGGTTGATAGCCGCGGAGATCGGGTAATTCCGGCGAGTCGAAGGTGGATTAGCTCCCTCGACTACGCGAGGGAAAACTATACCAATATCGCACTTGTGAAAAGAGGGGTGAGGAACGTTGAAAGCATAAGCGTTCCAGGAAGAATACGGAGCGGCGGGGCAGCAACCTGTTCCAGCCTCAGTACCTCTTCCGGCTTATTCATGTGAATGGAGAGTGCTTAGTATACTAAGAGAGAAGAAGATGCGACTATGTGGCCTTATCTTATGCTTGGGTCCACTTTCTACTCTCCTTTCTCCTGACGACGACGATCAAGTGATCCCCGTTCTTCTCAATCCACAGCGCAGTGCGGAAGATCTGACCGTTTCTAAAAGCCTGTCCGAATCCATATCGGCATCACAATGGACCAGAAGAAGCTCCGGACAGCCCGCGACGCCATGGGGTTCCCACGCCAGATGGGGATGAGGTACTTGTGGCTTGATGCCATGCGCATAGTCCAAGATGACGCGGTGGGCGAAGGCACAACTAATAAGACAGATGGACAATATCTATAACTCTGCAACTGCAACCAGGACCGCTGTAGTGGGCAGTGATGCAGATGCCAGGCTTTGTGCGGGCAGTCCTCGCAGGGGAAATTCTATTGAGCCGACAAAGATTGTCGATGCGTCAGATGGAACCACTCTCAACCTTTCGCTTTCATCGATACCTCAGTGGGAGGAGGTCAGAGGCGCAACGTGACATATGCGAGGCTGGCCTTTCCAGGAACAAATCCTATCGCAGCCCTGCCTTTACTTCACAGCCGATGAGTTCTCAATGAGTTGCAGCGGAGCGCAATGGAGCCAAGGCTATGTAACGGAGGTATGTGGACAAGCTGACTTCCGGGTCAGGGCAGGGTAGTCATGGTGGTCCAAGGATCTTAGACGGGATCTTGACCCAACAGCATACAATTCCTTAGGGGACATGGGCGGGGGATTGGACATCCAAGACTACCAAGTGGAAGTACAGCCGAAAAAACCTCACCTTCCCGCAGGACATATTCAACGCTTTCGAGCCTACCTTCAACGGGTTCGAGGCGTCCAGAAACGCCTGGGGATTGAGAATTCGCTGGCACACGGCATTCCTTCCCTTATACTATACTTGGCCATACGCTGGTTTCCCACGAACAGATCCGACAAGCCCCCTTCTAAGGACCCGAGCGGTCACTGGAGGCTCGCTGACCAGTTTTTGACATGGTTGTGGGATGTGGTGTTTGTCTACCTCCCATGGGAACCTGATTAACACAAACTCGGAACCAACCACCATGTTGTGGGGTTGGAAAGGAGTTAGCAATACATGAGAGAGCTCGGGCTTGTTGGATCTGCCCGGTCGAATTCCGCTACTTCAGGTATGTAGAACTGCCCCGTCACTCAGCTCTCTGTAGATACCTGCTCTCATCCACACCATTGACCACCCTTTGCCCTGTGCATTTCGTACAACACTAGGGCACAGCAATGGGAATTGTGACGGACAACGAGATCAAACTATACAACGGCTGCCTGATAGGATTCTAAGGGTGACAGCGCCTGAGGCGTCCAAACACCGAAAGTCGCGAATAAAGGGCCATTCACATGATCGAGTCTTCCTGCCGCGCGCAGGTTCAACCGCGAAAGAATTTCTGTCTCAATATTACCACAGCGACTGGGTATCAGGACTACTTAGATAGAAAGGGTTTTTGTTTTATTAGCCTGGCGCAGCCCGTCAGATTCGGGAGCCTTATCGGGAAGCTGCCAAGTCCGTCTCAGAGCTGGGCCCCGCCTCTGTCCGACTGTGCCAACCGGCTTTTACCTCCGGCCCTGGCGATCTTCCCCAACAAAGGCAGATGCATAAGATTAACTACAGTGGAGCGGGCGGGCAGGGGGGAGCTTAACTTTATAAATAGATAGGGCGGTCGGTATCGGTACCGGCATGATGTCGTGCTAGGTACCTTACCTTAGTATTAGAGTAGAATATCCCAATCTAGGTGACGATCGGCTCGGATGCGACTGACCTCGTCTTGGCGCTCCCCATCTCGCTTCCTTTGCATCCCATCTGGGTAGGTACTTCAGCCAACAGGCGTGGCTGACTAAAGGAAGCCTTCTTTGGAGCCTCAGTGGGCTAGCGTGAGATAAATACAAGAATTCCATTGCGAAGACGCCAAGAACTTGCCAAATACAGTCGAAGATACTCCAATGCGCCAAACGCTTACACGACACTAACATGCACTTAGTAGGTATGTCTCTTGATAGGTCAACGGAGAGGGCGTCGTGCAAATCTGAAACCGACAGTCTGGGCCGCCTGTCCAGGGTTTCAAGGTCATCCTGACTTTCAATATGTTGGTGGGTTACTCCCTGGGGCCCGCTTACTATTACTAACCAGGCCCAAGCCGCCGTTGGTCCCGGGAATCGGATCTCGCTTCGTCCTTCAGCGAGGATCTACCCGGTATTTGTATCGGAGGGGCAACTGCTTCTTCGTTAATTTATTCCGCGACAGAGGCATCCGGGCTATTTGATGGAGAATAAGTAACTTTTTGCCGACCTCGTGTCCAAGAGAGGATGCTGAAATATTATTGCGATTACTGGCTTCCTCAATTCCGCGCTAACGCGGCCGAAGCTCCACTGGTCATATGCATTCGGAATCCTCGTCACAGGCGTTCTCCTTCCTGAAGGCTGTATATTGCTTGTAGATCCGGCTGCGCGGTACCATGCTGTTATATGCCACACACATTCATTATCCGAGGTGGAACACAAAGTCCCTCGGGCGATACCACTATAATCGGCGGTTTGCGGGGGCCGGACACGTGATTGGCCGGCAGTATTCTGAGGGAGATTGGAGGTTGTGTCGGGGAAGGTAAAGCAAGTCAGAGACGCGCGTCTCATTGGCTGCGCCGCCGTCGCGACAGGTCTGCTGGCGCCATAACGGGAAGGTAGAAGACCTAGGGAAGGGCTCCATCGTGGTCTACATGTTGTTTCAACTCGGAATGTGACTGTTCGCAACGTTTCGTTCACGATGTCAACCACCCACGGAGGAAGGTTCATATTTCGTTTGGGGAAAGGGGGGTGGTATGTTTCGTGCCAACCGACGCTATGCGGCGCGGCGCAGTGAGATCGTGTTTATATATTCGGCTCTCGTTCTCGGTCGACCGGGTCTGTTCGGAAGCATATCGTCAGTGATCGGGCGCACGACCACCACCACGATAACAGTCAGTCTCTGAGTTCTTGTTTAGAACTGCCATTCCTTTCAGCTGGACCTTGCAGCATACCATTCCTTGAGTGACTATACCTCACAACGTTATCTATACTACACTCCTTAGCTTTCAGTCGTCGGTTCACACTTAGAGCTTGAAATCACAATGCGAGGACCATTCGGACTAGCGGCCGCCGCCGCAGCACTCATTACGCAGTCATTAGCCGTACCCATCGTTGTGGCACCAGGGGATGTGACGAACTTGATTATTACGGAGCACAACACGATCAACGGCACCCACGTGCCCCAGTTCAAGGCGCAGGCGGCCAAGCAGGCGCTCGCGGCCGGGACCCCGCTAACCGTGTCGCTGACGAACAACTTTAGCGGTAGCGGCGGTCAGCTGTATGCGTACGTGAACGGCAAGGACATGACGGGGGCTGTCGTCATGCTGTCGAACAGCGGCGAGTGGTATTACCCGGACCCCGCGGGCAGCACGACCCCGGTTGCCGTTGAGGCGGACATTGCCATCCCGCTCAACGGCCGGGGCGAGAAGACCGAGATCGCCATCCCCGACTACATCGAGTCGGGCCGCATCTGGGTCGCCGAGGGCGAGCTCACCTTTTTCACAGTCATGGACGGGAACGGGCTCCCCCAGCTGGTCGAGCCCTCGGCGGCGAACCCCGAGGACCCCTCGGCCGGCATTAACTGGGGTTTCGTGGAGCTCACTAACACCGCGGACGCAGGAATCGTAAGTAGCTTCGGAATTTTCTTTTCTTCATTTCTGGGAGCCAGACACCGCTCCCCCGATCGAGCCATCTGGGAGTCTATTGTTAGCCCCTGACTCGTTTGAATACACTCCCCGGCCAGCGCCTGATTATCTAGAAAGAGCAATTACTAACCCGAAACGTTGCAGTGGGCCAACATCTCCTTCGTCGACTTCGTCGGCCTGATCCTAAGCATGTCCCTGACGCTGGGCAGCGGCGAGACGCAGACGGTCGAGGGCCTCCGGGGCGACGCGCTGCTGCTGATCTGCGACGAGCTGGCGGCGCAGACGGCCATCGATGGGCAGCCTTGGGACCAGATGTGCGTGCGCGACGGGTCCGGTAACCCGCTGCGCATCATGGCGCCCAATATGTACGTCGCGTCGAACCCGGGCGCGCAGGACGGCTACTACGACGAGTACGTGGAGCAGGTGTGGGCCAAGTACTCGGCCGAGGACCTCATCATCAACACGCAGGCGGCGCCCGGCGAGGTGGCGTGCCGCATCGACGCCGGCAGCGACGAGCTGCGCTGCGACGGCGACAACCGCGGCTACCCGCGCCCCACGGTCCTGGACATCTGGGGCTGCAACTCGGGGCCCTTTGCCATCTCCGAGGAGGACAACGACGTGCACGTGGCCGTGGTGCCGCGCCTGTGCGCCGCCTTCCACCGCACCACGCTGCTCGCCGAGGGAGGCAACGTCCAACCTGGTCCGGCCAGTGACACATACTACGCCGAAGACCCCACCAGCCACTACGCCCGCCTCGTCCACAAGTACGAGGTGGACGGCCGCGGCTACGCTTTCTCCTACGACGACGTCAACCCCGCCGGCGAGAATGCCGCCGGCGTCGTCTCCGGCCCCGACCCCCAAGTGCTCGAAGTCATTATCGGTGGCACCCTGAGCAACGGAACCTCACATAGGCGTGCGCCCAGGCACAAGAAGCTGACCAAGTTGGCGGTTGCCATGTAAGGACCGAGAGGGGTTCGGACATATGGCGGCGACTCCTCCATGGGGTCTTTGCCGGGCCATTTAACTCCCATGCACATTTGAGGCGCTGGGTATCTGTTTAGGTAGGGATTGGTTAGGTCTCTTATGCTTAACCCGTGTTGATGACTGATGACGGGTTGCTTATGGTGTTTCATCAGGTGTGCCCATCGAGGACGCTGATCTATACGGGAAATGACCTTCGATTTCAATACCGTTCGCTTTGTATATAGTTGGTTATATACCATTAGACTTGAATGACACTCGCTTGTATGTACGCGAAAGGGAAACCCGACGCTTGTTTCCGATGCTGATTTCCATTTCGTATTGTGAAGGGCGTAGGTCTCGACTAACAAAAGTGCTACGACTGTATTTGTCAGATATAGGGGATATCAGTTATGTTATTGTATCGGCTAATTGCGTGTGTGCTATAACACGTGTACAGCTTTTAAATGGCTAGCCACGGAACATATACGCGCTGATCAGTAGGTGGCCTTTCCATATATGGGGTGCGCTTCGCACCCCTGACTGGCTGACAGATCTTGATAAAGTATACCTCATCGCAGCGAAAAAGATATAAAAGCGAATTTCAAGTTGGTCAAATTGAATTCGACGCACTTAATAAATGTAATCTGGACAGGTCGGTGATTGAAGAGGCTCGTTTTAGCCCCTGATATATACCGGTAAACTCAGTCTTTTAAATCCTGTGGCGGTGGCTATGCCGACGTGTGCCAACAACATTGTTCCAGTTTTAACCACTTAGATATGTCGCAGGTTATGTCTCGCAGGGACTCAGCCACGGTGTAGGCCTTAAACTCTCAGCATTGTGTGTGTAATTGGGGCACAGCAGTTTCCTGTAATTCAGCAACCTTATTTTCACTCACTTCTCACTAACTACCCCTTAAACGAGACTTCTACCGTATCTGATCTTGGAATTTCGTGCGAATTCTTCCAGCTGCAATGTTGCCACAAAGATGGCTTCATTCATGCACAAATACACGCCTCTCGATCTTGCTACAGACACCATTCGGCTCGTCTGCCTTCGCAAGGGCAGTTTCAACGACGATATTCGATGCGACCTTTGGGAGATTCAGCTTCATCCAAATGGTGTCCCCTACGAAGCCTTGTCATACACCTGGGGCTGTGCTGAAAAGTCTGCCAAAATATTCCTTGGTGGACTCATGGCGCAAGTCACTCACAACTTGAATACAGCGTTGCGCTACCTAAGAATCGAAGACGAGGACCGGGTTCTGTGGATTGATGCCATTTGTATTGATCAGGACAACGAAAGAGAGCGAGGGCACCAGGTCGGACAAATGAGGCGAATCTACGAGAATGCCGAGAATGTGCTCATCTGGTTAGGTCAAGGCACGAACGAAACTGATTTCCTCATGGACTCAATCAACCAAGTACATGGGCAAGCGAAGCCAGCAGGTGATGACTGGAGAGATTCGTCCGAGCGCTGGCAAATTGCGTTGTCAATTTTGGGGCATGAACTTGGAGGGATCTATGCAACGTCAAGTACCCAGCAGCGTGAAGGACTTGAAGAGCTTCTACGAAGACCCTGGTTTCGAAGAGTCTGGATTATACAAGAGGTTGCCTGCGCGCGAAAAGCGTCTGTCATCTGTGGCTGGAAGTCTGTTTCGGCCGGAATGTTCGCTCAAATCCCGTCTTTAATGGGGATGGAAGCCGACCATTGGCAGGCTATCCTAGACGTAATGCCGGGGCATGCACGAGAGAAGTCCTGGTGGAGTCAAAGCCGAGACCTTCGCACCTTACTGGTAAAATTTCGCGACAGTGAAGCAAGAGACCCGCGCGACAGTATCTACGCCTTACTAGGCATATCATCGGATGCCTGTGGAAATGATATCTTCCGCCCAGACTATGAAAAGAGGTTACAGGAGGTGATTCAAAACACCATATCATTCTTGTTATTTCGAAAACTTGTGGACCTTTCGGTATATAAATTCCCCGAGTGGACCTTCCCCGAACTGCTCCAGAACTTAGATGGATTGCCTTATAAGGTCCTCGAATGGGCGTTACAAATGGGGCACAATGCGACCTCCATGCAGCTTTTGGCAGACTGTGAGATTGATGTGAACAAGAAATACCCCAGCATAGGAGCCCCTCTCTCCTTTTTGGCTGAGGAAGGGCAACGTGAGGTTGTCGAAACGATTTTGGCACGCAACGACGCGGACATTGACTTGGGCTTTCCCCTGGCTAAAGCGGCGGAGAAGGGACACGATGCAATAGTTAGCTTGCTACTAGCACGCAGCGACGCGGACGTTAACTTGGGCTCACCCCTGGCTAAAGCGGCGGAGAAGGGACACGATGCAATAGTTGGATTGCTACTAGCACACAACGACACGGACATTAACTTGGGCTCACCCCTGGCTAATGCGGCTGTGAACGGGTATGAAAGGGTAGTTAGGCTGCTGCTTGAGAACGGCGCCGACAGGGAATCTCGACATATTAATGGCCGAACACCGCTATCGTGGGCGGCGGGGAACGGGCACAAAAGGGCAGTTGGGCTGCTGCTTGAGAATGGTGCCGACAAGGAATCTCGAAATATTGACGGTCGAACGCCGTTATCGTGGGCGGCGGGGGGCTGGTGGTGTTCTGCAACTATGTTCCTGCTTTATAAAGGTGCCGACATGGAGTCTAGAGATAATCATGGCCGAACACCGCTATCGTGGGCGGCGGGTCAGGGGAACGTTGAAAAAGTTGAGTTACTGCTTGAGAATGGGGCCGACAAGGAATCTCGCGATATTGACGGTCGAACGCCGTTATCGTGGGCGGCAGGGAACTGGTGGCATGATACAGCCAAGTTCCTGCTTTCCAAAGGTGCCACCTTGGAGTCTAGAGATAATGAGGGCCGGACACCGCTGTCGTGGGCGGAAGGGAAGAGGGCGGAAAGGAAGTGGGCGGTTTGGGACCAGACGTTTCTGTTGATAACCAAACTGTTACGGGACAGAGGTGTTAAGTCCGAGTCTGAGGTTTGACATGGGCTCAACACTTTGTGAGGTTCACAGAGCAGGCCCGGACTCCCTCGGAACGAGGAGAGATACAACGCGGAGTCCGCAAAGTGCGTTCGATGTCATCAAAATGTGTGTGATAACACAAAAGGTCTTTGGCAAGGGATGTTATCCACGTATGTTATGTGGCCGCTCAAAACGGCTTCGCGTCGCAGTCGAGAATATAAATGAACAGCTTTGCAAGCTTCCAGAGTGCAGGCAAGGCGTATGCAGACTATCGCGTCAATGCCGAACTATTCTCCACTTCGCCCCGCCGGCTGGGATCCTGTTGGCGTCGGAGAGGACGAGAGACTTCCATTTCGTAGGCATGCCGCCCGGCATCATCTTCGTGACGTCCATGAGGAAGCGGCCATGGCAATAAAGTTGATGTTACCCGCATATGATTGCCATGCGCAACAGCGTTCGCCTGCACAGATTATAAGGTATAAGGCAGGATATTGAACCAGGTGGCGCTAAAATTGCGAGGGACGAGGACGATAAATATTAATGATTAGGCAGTTTCTGTCCAATGTGAATTATACAGTTTGCGAGACAACTCTATCTTCAGGAGTGCGTGCTTTATGCTATTGCATTCAATCAATATCGAGTCAATCCAACCATGGTACGTTCATATAGCCATCTCGGCGAGTTTAAAAGCCTTCAGGTAGCTCAGGCGTGATTCAGTGTCTCATGCCTTTGGTGCTTAATAGGATTAACGACGTCAAGGCCGACGAGAGGCTGCATGAGTCAAGGTTATGCCCCATTTACAAGAGTCTAGACACCACGTAGACCATGACTTTCAATCCCGTATCTCTATTAATAGAAGGGGATGTTTGATAACGTAAATGACCGGGGTAGTACCCAGCCCTGCTGGTACGATTGAACGTAAATGATCTGTATGCCTGCAGCGTGACATTCGTCGACAGCCTTTGAAGGCGAATACTGCCTTCCCCGTAAATCCGTAGCGCAGACGAGCAGGTGGTTATAGGGACAAATATATCCATGAAGCCAGCCTTCAATCAGGACGGGAGAAACTCGCAATTGTGAAGTACCAGCAGACCAGAAAGGCCGGTAAGGGGGTAGAAACCAAAAGCTGGATCCCAACAAGGCCGCCCGAACCAGAACCAACGTACATCTCATACGGAGAGGTATTCCTCCTCCTATGACAGCTATCACATATTCCGCGGCTGAAGATCCTTACCCGCGATGCACGCATAGCTCAGCGGATTCGGGTTCCACTCGGAAGACAGGCTCGAGCTCGAAGGCCGGGGCACCTAAGTTGGAAGCCGAGATCAGCGCACCGCACACATACACATTCGCACGCCCAACGTATATACAAACAGAAACATAAACACTCACTTCCTCGCGGCTGTTATTATGCTCACAACACCATGCTGGCGCCGCCTCCACCCCCTTCTCCTTTACCTCCTGCAAGGCAAGGCGCCCGTCGCCTGCTAGGCCCGCGCCCTGTTTGATCTGGCGGCAGACGTTCCGCCACTCGCTCTCGGGGCGGTGCACCTCGGAGACGAGGAAACGCTTGCCGGCCTGCTCGAAGGCGACGACGAAGTTCCGCGACCGGTAGATGCGCTTCATGCGGCGGCGGCGGGAGTCGAGGAGCTTGCTGGTGCCACTGCCCCCCCTGCCGCCGCCACTATTACCATTATCGTCGCCACTGATACTGTTACTGCTACAGCTAGTGTTACTGCTACTATCGTCGCCGCTGTCCGAGCCGCTTCCGCAAGGGCATGACAGCGAGAAGGCCTGGGCCTCGAAGACGTCCCCGCAGAGGCACGTCACGACGTAGATGTCAAGGAAGTCGCTCTGCAGGCGTAGCCGCTGCAGACGGTAGTGGTTCCCGACCAAGGTGCCCTGGAAGTTTTCGTAGGGCAGCTCCACGGGCCGCTCATGTTGCTGGTGGTGGTGGTCTTGGTGATGGTGATGGCAGTATGAACCGCGGCCTGAAGACACGTCCGGGTCAGTGTCGTGATGTTTGATAATCATTTTCAAACTACTGGGCGATTATCCAAGGGGATTAACCGCTTCTCGAGTATGAATATCAGGAAGTGATCGGTGCCCGGCTTGCGTCCGTTCAGAGGCTTTGAGTCTGAGTATAAAGGGCTGGCTGATCTGTATCCTCTGGGAAGATGGGGGCGCGGAGTGTAAGCTGAAGCCCCTGGTTGCGTAAGGACACAGAGACACCATGTGCCTCCGAGACGCCTCTGGCGAGGGTGCCTTCTCGAGGCCCTTGTTGAGAAGGCTTCCAATCGCATCCTCATCTGTGTTATAGGAGTCCCGAATTGCGCATATCGTATAGATGCAAATAGCCGTCTTATTGCACACATTCTGGTGTAGAAACCCCAGTTTCTGCACCTAACCTAGAGGTTTATGGCAACTCATCCAATAAGTGCAAAGTATATTCCATTGGCGTCGATATGCATACTTTCGGGGTGCATGCCGCGTTATAATGAGATTGAGGCCAATATCACACTGCAGCAGGGGACGGGGCTGTGCCAGGTCGCGTGGCTGTATTTGGCCTCAGATGTAAGAGCAGCCTGCTGTGATTGGACCGTACGGAACCTCCATTTGCGTCAAATTGGCCTCAATCCCACCCACTATAAGCATGATGTCAGCCTTTCTGTTGAGGGCCTCGTATATTGGCTAGACACAACTCTGAGCGCCAGTTTCAGGCTGAACTAGGCCTACTTAGAATAGATGGCGTGATGATGGTCATTTTCTTTCTGTCATCGTGGAGCCTCGATTTCCATCTAATCTTCGATATTGGGCCCCAACTAGGCCGGGGGCTGAATGTTGGGGGCGTGAGAAGACCAGGCTCTCGAGGTCCCCAGATGGTGGGATCTCTGCGATATAAATACCCAGTTGAGCAGTCTCTCAGGGAAGAACAAATTGTAGCTACGTTCAGCCATCAACAACTTCCACTTACATTCACTGGGGACTAAGGAGGCGTCCACGCCACATGGCAACGAATGTGCCGGCGAACGAACTCACGGAAGGCTTCTCCTATGACATTCACCCATGAATACAGCGAGCACGGTGAACTTGCCCAGGCCCTTCTTGATTGAGCGGCCAGTTGAGGTTTGCATACGGCCCCGAGCTGTCAGAGGTTCATGCGTATCTTGTCTCTATTGATATCCTAGATATCCCAGCAGCGTTTCAAGTACTACCTTAGAGGCATTCAGGATAATGGAACTAAGGTAGTGGGCTGCAGCACGCAGACCTGGGGATAGTTAACTGGAGGTTGCCTCGGGCCTACCACACAGCTGGGACACGCAAGCGTACACGCAAAGGAAATATATTGATGTCTAACGAGTGATATGGTGCCATCGTGATCATACAGTAAATGAGTGTGGGTGGCGATAAAGGAAACAGTCAAACGGAGCGGTAGTGTCCCTCCAGAGCACCTACATGAAGGGAACCGAGGCGGCAGGATGCCTTATCTACCTAACACATTGTATTAGGCAGCCTGAGACGCGTGCGATATATAGCAGGTAGGCAGGCCGGTAGGTTAGATCAACCGGCCCACTCATCTGCACTCTGCATCTCCTCCGTCACCCCGCTATGCGGGCTATGTGGGGGCCGACCGACCGGGCGTCTGCCGTCGTTGCATTCCCTGTAGTGCATCTCATGCTCTCTGTCGTCGGCATGCTCGACGCCGCACTGGCAATGGTACGTAGTCATAGTCCTCTTCTGGCTCCTGCACTTCCCCCGGTGGCGCGTGTAGTTGGCCTTGCGGAAGTAGCAGAAGAGCCTACTGCACTTGCACCTGTACCAACCCCGACGGTTCGCGCCCGCCCTCGGCTTCTCGTGCACCTCCATCTCGTGGCGCTTCCGGGACTTGGCGTCCCTGTGCGCCTTGCTGCAGTATCTGCAGGCGAGGGATGCTGCTGCTTCCTCTTCCGGAACTGGCCTGTAATTGGGTCTAGTTAGGCAAAACCCCAAAGGCAAGCTACAGATGTGGAAAAACTAGGGTCGGATGGTAGCATACGTTTCAGGTAGCACGACAGCCTCGCTTATGGGCACGCCCTGGGGTTCGGCAAGCGCTGGCGAAGCATGCACCGTATTGACCGCCGGATCGGCATATGCAGGGCTACTCGAGGACTGATAGTAGCTTGTGCATGCCAGGTCGACGTACGCATCGAAACACACGACGCCGGGTTGATAGTAGTTCTCGCCCGAGTAAAGGGTGTCGGTGTACTCACTGACGTCGAGTTCGCCCGATCCCCCCTGGGGTAGAGACCAGGTCGAGCTCGACCAGTTCAGGTCAGTGCTATAGGTATTGTAAGTGGGGTCGGCAGCTGGGGAACAAGCGTTCAACTGGTTCGTGTGGGCACATGGTTGATCGATAAGTGGTGTTGCTGTAGGGTAAGGCGTAGTCGGCCCCAGAAGCGGCCTTGCGGGGTACGGATTGTCGTATTCCTCCACTCTTTCACCGAAGCTGCTGGCGTCGAAGCTACAAGGCATGCCGGCTGTCTCGTCGAGGAGCTCGACCGGGGCCTTCTTCGCTTCACTTCACAACCACAACGAGTGGACGAATAGGTAGCCTGTCTTGTAGGATGAGCATTCAGAGCAGGCAAGAAGTTAGTAACCTAGAAAGTCGTGTGCAATCGACCGCCTCAAGTCTCACAGTGAGCGCTCCGAGTGCTACATGCTGTCAGTTCCCCAAGGCTCTAGCAGTAATGGGCAACAATCACGCACCTCGGCTGCCCGTAGGGCCGCAGTATGTTGCAACGAGGATAGGCAGATTATTAGACGTGACTAATTCTTATCCTATCGTTGAAAGCCTGCAGTTTCAAGGATAAACCGAGTAACGAGAGACAAGCCATTGTTGGAGGGATACCCGCGCTTTTCAACACCAAAATGAGGCTCATATACGAAGGGTACCCAGAGCGGAGACATGACTTGGCATGAAGGCGTTGTGCTGTGTAGTTTGGGC
>QJNU01000750.1:0-33223 GCA_004154915.1 Monosporascus ibericus | reverse complement strand
ACAATATAACGTCCGCAACAAGCCTTAATATAATGCGTGTATTTGTTCCAGAGCTATATATATAGTCAGCGAAAAAGAATACCGTCGATTAAATCAATTGGTTCTGTTATGGTTGAGTTATTTGGATTAGTTATTGCGAGGTGCCAAAAAACGCGCCGCGAGCTTGTATGCGCCGCGAGCTTGTGTATTACGTTAGCTTTAATTATGGTAATTACGTTTTATTCGAAATATACGATTTCGCTATACCGACGAACTGAACCGTACGTATACGGAATAATTAAGGTAATTTTCGTACGACGAATAATAATCCGGATATATTTATTTACCTAGTTATATCCTTACGATACCGGATTTGAAAGTTTTATATAATTACGTATACCCGAATTGCCTTTTAAACGGAACGCCGTTTAATTTCGGTTCTTTCCGGTCGCGGGCTTTTTTAACGACCATAAATAAAACCGTACGGATTATTAACGAAAAGTTGCTTAATAAAATATCCGGTCCCGTACGTGTATATCAAGCTATCGACGTTGCCATCGAAAATAATAATTCGGTAAAAAATACCCTTCCGGTTAAATACTTATAAATTTTTACGTTTAATAGGTTACCTTTATTAACGTTATCTTTAAAAATTAGCATTTCGGTTATAATTTTACGGAAAATTAATCCGGACGGCGGCTTATATAATAATACGAAGGTGGTCGTTCGGGAGCTAAGGACTTATGGCATTAAGGTTTCCATATTAGGCAGCCTTTTCGACGGTACCGTACGGATTATTCCGAAGGTGAAATTATTCGTACCGGATGGTAATTATTCGGTTAGGTAATTTCGTACGTAATTGTCGTTAACGTTATATTTTATTATAATTATTAATAAAATATAAGGTTAATTATTAAATATAATTAACGTTAATTTACGCGAACCCGTATTTTTTTACGGTTAGTTTTATGTCGCCATATTCCGGGTAACGGATATACGTAATTTTACGGTCGATATACGTAAGATAAATTTATTTATTTTTAATATTATATATAAAAAAGTATTTATTTTCTTATAAATTTTGATAAGATTATTACGATTTATTACGATAATATACGAATAAGAACGGCGCCGTATAAACTTGGTTAAATATATAATATATTAAACCTTTTACTGTCGGTTACGTAATAATTATATAACCATATTACGTATAAGGTCGTCCGAAACCTTATTACCAAAACTATTTACTTTACGTACGACGACGTACGGTAATTATGAACGATAAATAAATGGAACTTATATGTGGCCGTACGTACGCGTTCGTTTTAGCCGGTAGCGCATTTTTTTAAAACGAACGAAAGCGTACGTACTGGAATTGTTAATATGTCGAAGCAAATACGTAAGCGTACGAAAGGGTAAAGGCCTATACGACCATATTCGTTATAACCGGTAATATATTTTTCGGCGAACGAACGAACGTATATATAATAGGGTGCCTTAATTAGCGTATAAAGGCGTATAAAGCTATACGCGAGATTAAGAATCGTGCGTATTCGTTCGAAAAAACGAAAACTTATAATCCGAACGAAGACGTACGATGTTATGGGAGAAAAAAAATTTTTAACTAAATATCATAAGTATGCGTACGATTTTATACGCAAAAATGGGAAATCGCAAGAGGGGTATCGTATGTAAGCGTACGGATATGTACGGGTATTAACCGAAAAAGAAAAAGAAAAAAAAAAAACCTTAACGAGAACGTTAAACGCCGATGTACGTACTTGTATGGGATGCCGAATGCTGAAATGCCGAAGAAAATTTAAGACGAAACGTACGACGTTATACGTATTTAGGCAAATTCCAAGACGATGCGTACGAAATTATACGTTATAAAGCGGCTGGTTGGCGATTATTTATCGTTGTTACTATCGTCGAACGAAACCGTACGTTCTATTTTACGAACCATTTTTGTTACGTAAAAACTTACGTACGAATTAATACATCCCTGTTTAAGGTCGTACGCGTACGGATTCGTACGTACTTATAACCTTTTATTACGTTACCGTAATCGTATTAAAATGCTTACGGTAATTCGCCTTCGTATAAGTTACGGGTAGGCTACGATTTTTAAACGTATTCGGTACGGCTTTATACGGCTTAATACGAAAAATAAAAAATAAAAATATATATGTACGAATAAGGTAAAAAGGCGTATAATTACGTACGGGTTTAAGCAACCTTAAAAAAGCATTTCGCCCTTTGCAAGTTATATTTATAGCCCGTATAATATTCCTTCTTATATATTTTTGTACGTATTAATCTGGTTCCGTATATATATAATACGAGATTATGCGGTAATATACGTATTAACGCATTTTTTATACGGGCCATTTCCTTTACAACATTATTAATACGCGTTATTATTAACGTATTTAATGCCGTATATAAATACGAATACGGATTATGGTAGGTATTAATACGAAAGTATACGCGTACGCCGATAAACGGAGGTATACGGTTACGTACGGTAAGATTCTGTTATCGGGATAACTTAAAAGTACGCAAATTTACGTAACCCTTTTTATATTTTATATAAAGTTATATAAATCATTTTAATTAAATTTTTTATAAGCGGGTTAATTAAAAAGTAAAAAAACGCGTAGGTAATTATACGAACCTTAATTTAATCGAATATTTTTACGACCTTACTGATTATATTCTTATAAACGCGCCTGTATATTTATAAATTAAGCTTTACGTAATTATACGGTTAATTCGCGTTAACCGAGGCGGTATAACTGATACGGTCCATAAATAACTTCGTACGTTTACGTTCGGGTTTTTCGAAACTTTCGTTTTCGTTTTCGGATTCCGAAAGATTTTGTACGATATCGTATAAGTTTAAAAAATTTATGGCCTTTTATAAATTATCGAACGGTATCGTAAGTTTTCGTACGGGCGAAAACGACGTTTCGGTTTATTATACTTATTTACCCTATTACGTACGGTTACGTTTAGTTTTGGCCGGCTTTTTATAAATTAAGGCCGGATCGATTATTTAAGTTACGGCCGCGTCCGTACGGACGGGTCCGCCCTTACTTATACCCTTAGAACCAGATATAGCTTACGTAATCGCCCTACGGGCGAACGGTTCTGTACGTATATGTATAAACGAATTGGCGTACGGATTTGTACGTAAAATGTAAGGGGAAAAAAAATAGAGAACTTAAAAATAAGTTAACATATATACGTATACGTACGAAACTATACGAGTTAAAAAAAGTTGCCAAGAACGAAGGTAACATAAAATAGGGCCGGTAAAAATAAGCTTATGCAAAGTTAGGAAAGAACGTAAAATAAAAGCCAAAAATAATGTTACGGTAAGCCCGTACGAAGCCGTTCGTTAAGAAAATGTAAAAATAATTCCGATCTTTTTTAAATAATTATCATTTAAATGCTTTCGGTTTCGTAATTATAAATATTATAAATAAAAGATGCAGAAATAACTATGCAATAATGTGACGGCTAAGGGGTTTAACCAACTATTAAACCTAGTCGTACGGTTTATGTTGGCAGTAGTATCGTGGGAAACTGAGTAATGATACGTTTAATAGTTACGTCTGG
This sequence comes from Monosporascus ibericus, assembly GCA_004154915.1. Taxonomy (NCBI): domain Eukaryota; kingdom Fungi; phylum Ascomycota; class Sordariomycetes; order Xylariales; genus Monosporascus; species Monosporascus ibericus. The sequence goes on along the minus strand of QJNU01000750.1, from coordinate 29,620 downwards.
TAATAGCAGATTATTAAGGGTAATCTGGGTAACCAAGTTATATTACAAGCTGGTATTATTTAAATTATAAAAGAGGTAATAAACGTATATATTCTTTTTGTTAAATTAAGTTAATCCTTATTAATCCCTTTTAATTATTATCGTTCGTTATGATCAAAAGTAATCCTTTAACCTTGGTTACTCCCGATTATTGGATTTACCGTAATCAGAAATTACGTAATCCGATTTTTTAAGGCTGTAATCTCCGACCGTTTGGGGAGGTTAAACCTTGCTGGGTTATAATACGATTTCCCCCCTTTTAAGATCTTTGCCCTTAAAGATTAATTTGTTTGTTTCGTATTTTTGGTAAATAACTTCTCCTTTTTGTTTTCATTTTTCTGGTATGTTTCGGTAGTTAATATATTTAGCCGAATTAAAAAAACTCGCCGCAAACCCCATTCTTTTACCGCCCGTCGTATTAATCTTGTTAAGGCTTTTAACGAATTTGGTTTTGAAGTTATGCCTTATTCGTGGTATTTTTCGAAGGGGTTAAAATGCGAAATGATGGAAAACATATCGCGATGTAAGGAATGTGTTTTCCGGGGTCGTTCCTGCGATGGTACCGGCGTGCCGCTTTCGTCCTTGCAGAATATCCGTTATAAACATTAACGCTTCGAACGAAAGGAGACGCTTATAAAAGAACGTCTTTTGGAACTTTAACGACGTTAGTTAAAAATTTAACGTCGGCATCAAAAGGAAATAAACGAGGCCTTGGTTCGTATAATTCGGCTGCGGAAATAAAAAGCTTTGGTACGTTTAAAAAATGTTATCATGGTTTAACGTGGCCTTTAGTTATTAAACGAATTGGAAAAATAAAAAAGACGTAAATAAGCTGGGTTAAAGGTTAATGCGGTTATGCTGGCGTAAGTTCCTAATCCGGTAGATTGGTCGGGTATCGAAAATACCGATTAATCCGTTATTAATAATATTAACTAGGGTGCCATTACCGGTAACTCCGGTATTGTTAATGAAAATTTTTTAAAAGGCGTTAAGCGTTTATAAGGTTTTTGGTAAGTTTCCAGGTATTTTTGAAGTTTGGGTAGTTTTTCCATTTAATTAGGTATTCGGTAAATCCGTTTTTTTTTCGTATATTTAGGATTTTTTTTGTTTCGTATATTGGTATATTTTCTTTTATTATTTTTTCGTATCCCATGTTAACCTTGATGGTATCCGTTATTAATTTAAGTAAGGAAACGTAAAAAATTAGGTAAAGTTTAACTTTAGGTAATAATTTTAATTAATAATTATTTTTTGATATTTTCCTGATAATTTTATATGGGCCGATATACTTAAAGTCGAGTTTTTTGTTAAGTCGTTTAATTTAAATGTTTTTGGTAACTAGGTAAACCATTTTTCCTTTCCGGAAGGTTAATTCCTTTAACCTTTTTTGGTTATAATATTTTTTTATTTAATTACGTACGAATTTAAGTTTTATCTTTATTTTTATATATAATTATTTAAATTGTTTTAATATAAGGATTACTTTAACGTTAATAAAACCTTTACATATATCTTTATAAACTTTTGGTATAAAACCAAAGTTAACGTTTATTAAAGTTATTTTAATGCTTTCGTAATAATTAGTATTATAGGTTAGTTAGGTAATAGGTAACTTTTAAGCTTAATCGTTTTGTTCGTAATTAATGTAACATCGTAAGTAGGTTTCTAGTATTTGGTTAATTTTTTCCGTTTATTCGTTTGTTTAAGGTTTAAATGCGCTGGATAATTTGTAATTTAGGCCTAGTTGGGCCATAAATTTTTGCCAGAATTTTGAAATAAATATTATTTCTTTATCTGAAATAATTTCCGTTAGTAATCCGTATATTCTTAAAATGTATTTTAAAAAGATGTAAATTAATTATTCTACGTTTATATCTTTATTATATAATAAAAAATAAGAAAATTTGGTAAATTGGTTAACGATTATAAAGATATTATCGTAATATATATTTATAATTAGGTTTTCTGAAAGTGGAAGTTTGGTAATAAAGTCGAAAGTAACTAAATCCTATGGTCGCTTTGTAATTAGTAATAGCTGTAGTTCTCCGTATGGCTTATGTCGTCGTACTTTTGCCATGTTGCAGATATAGCATTATTATCGTACTTTCTTTATTACTGATTTTATTTTAGGGAAGTAATAGGTACGTTATAATCGCTTTAGGGTTTTATGGATTTTTGGGTATCCGTATAGCTGATGTTCGTATATGTTTCTTATTAGTATTTCCTGGTATTTTTTTGGAATTTGTATCTTTTCCATTCTTTGGTCCTTAGGTAGGTTGTCGTTATATTTCTGGATTTTCTGGTATAAATTAAGGGGTATTATTTTGATTGTTATTATTTATCGTGGTTACAGGTATCCTTCTAACGTAATGTCGAAAATCTGATGGTTAACCTTGATTATTTTTTTTTTCGAGATCTGGTTTTCGATTAAATGCGTTTTCCCTGCTATTTTCTAATCCTTTTTAATAGATAATGATAAAGTCGTATTTTGCTAATTTTTCGGTATAGTATAATTGTTATCCTATAAGTTTTCTGGTAGTGGTAAAACGGGTAAGGTTTTTATGGTCGGTATATACCTTAACCTGGTAAAGGTTTCCCTTAAGGTAATGTTTGAATTTTCGAAAGGTTTTAACGATAACCATAAATTTTTTATCGGGAATAACGTAATTTAATTTTACTTTTTTTAATTTGTAAAAGTAAAAAGCGATAAGGTATAAATAACTTTAATTATTACGGTATCCTGTTATTACGCTTAAAGCGTAATCCAAAACGTCGGTTTTAAGTTTAATTAAGCAGTTCGGATTATATATGATTAATATTGGTTCGTTAGTAATCGCGTTTTTAATCTTTTGGAAGGTAGTTTCCGTTTTCGTTATTTAAAAAAACTTGTTTTTTTTTTTTCGTTAGGTTGGATAATAGCGTAGTTATTTTGCTAAAGTTTCGGATAAACTTTTTGTAATAATTAGCGAATCCGAAAAAAGTTTGTACTTTTTTAATTATGATAAGCGTTTTTTATTCTTATATTGCAGCGATCTTTTTAGGGTTTATCTTAATGTATCCTAGGGTGATAATATGTCCTAGAAATTCTATTTTTTACGTATGGAACTGGCTTTTTTTATTATTAACTAGGAGGTTAGCGTCTTATAGGGCTTAAAGAATTATATGAACGTATCCTATATATTTCTTTTTATTTTTCGAGTAAATGAGAATGTCGTCGAGGTAACAAATAACGAAGATGTTTAAATACTTTCTAAATACGTGGTTAATTATCCGTTAAAAGGTTATTGGTACGTTCGTAAGTCCGAAAGGCATAACGAGGTATTTAAAAAGTCCGTATTTTATCCTAAAGGTTATTTTTTATTCGTATCCTGATTTAATACGAATTTAATTATATTTTTTTTTAAATTTAGGCTTATGAATTAATTAGCTCCGTAAAGGCGATCCTTTATCTCGTTAATTAAGGATAACGGTATTTTATTTTTGGTTATAATATTATTTAACTATTTGTAGTTAATAATTAAACGTAGCTTTCCGTTTTTTCTTGGTACGAAAAATATAGGGTATCCGGCTGATAAATTAAAACGTTATATGTAACCTTTCCGAAGCTTATTTTTAAGGTATTTGCGTAATGCCTATAATTCTGTTTTATTAAGGTTGTAAATTAGATAAAATCTGGTTGATATCCCGTCTTTAAAAACTATCTCGTAGTCTTATTCGTTATGTTTTAATAGTTTCGTTTTAAGTTTTTTACGAAATAATCGTTTATATTTGTAGTACTATGGAAGTACGTTAGTTATGGTCTCTGGCTTTAGGGGCTAATGCTATAGGTAATCGTTTATCTTTTGCAACTTTGTTCTGATAATAACGATAATACGTCGTATCTTTTTATAATGCCCTTACTTTCTTTTATATTTTGTTTTTGTAAGTAATAAGGTTTTTATCGTATCCTTATACCTGTATTTATCGTCATCTTTAATCGAATATTAAGATCTTTTCGTATGTTTTTTCTTTTTATCGAATAGATATAAAACGAACTTTACCTGGTTAATTATCTAATTAATTAAGGGGTTATATTGGTATAACCATGGTTTTCCGAGGATCATATCGTAATTCCTTATTAGAACGATGTCGAAATCTGCTATTTGGTTTCGTTTATTAATAAAGATTTCGAAATGATCAATTTCGCGGCTGATTTTTTCGTTATCGTAAGCGAATACCTAACCTTTTGCGTTTTCGGTAATATAAGGTTCTATTTTTTCTTTTCATAATAGTCGAAATCGGTTAACCATATTTGGCGTAATATAGTTACTTCTTATTATTCCGTAATTTATAAATACGGTAAACTAATATGTCCTAATCCGTACTTATAAGGTAATAGGGTCGTTTTTAGTTCCTATCGTCGCGTTTAAAGCCTTTTTAGAAAGTTCCTGCTAGCTTTTCCGGGTTTTACCATCTTACGGCTTTCCTATAAGTAACGTTCGTCTTTTAACTTATCCTTTAACGCCTTAATACGTTCCTAATTCTATACGTTAAGGGTTTTCAGTTACTTCAGCTATCCTTCTTATCGGCGTAAGGTAACTTCGAATAAAAGGACTTACGTCTGGAAATCTTTTTTAGTAATGTATTTTAATTCGGGGGTTTCTTATCCTTCCTGTCGTGCTTAGAACTAGGCGTCATACTACCTTATTTTTTTATTCCTTTTTTTTATTTCATATCTAATTACTTGCTGCTTTTCCGGGTTATTCGTAAAGGTTAAACGGAAATTTAGGTTATTAACTATTTCCAATAATATTTTTATAATTATCTGGTAAATCCATTCTTCTTTTATCTTATGATCGTATTAACCGTAATAATATATAAAGTCTTCGTTAAGGCAATTTTTTTTTTAGGCTAGCTCGTTACGGCTATAATGATATTAATAGTATTTTTTAAAGCGAACGCTTTTAAGTATTTATATTATCGTTAGTCCTTAAAGTCTTTCCCGATCTAATTATAGAAATTAAATCTTTGGTTATATATTCGCGTAAGGCGTGTTTTAATATACCGTTTTCCTTCTATATATCTTAGGTAATAAGTACGCTTGCATTAAATGGCATAAAATTTTTTATACCGGTTTGGTTATCCTGGTAACAGGTTTTCATTTTATCCTTAATATTCCTTAATCCATACGTTAAGTTCCAACTACTCGTACCGCTATCGCCGTTTCTTTTGGGAACGGGAAAATAACTTATCCTTTAAAAGCTCCTTCCATCCGTTATGTTCTTTTAACCATTAAGTTACTATAAGTCCTATAATAAGGGCTCGCTATTTTTAAATAATTGCTTAAAATAGCTCTTTTACTTCCTATAGCCCTTATCGTACTTCTTTAAGGGAATCGTAATTATCTTTAATCCTAATCATATTAATTAGTTTATTATCGTTTCCTTAGTTGTTTCGAAATGATCCTTAGGAAACTGGTATCCAGGTATTCTGTCGTAGTTTCTTGGGTGCCTTATATTAATAAGCCTTATATCTCATCTTGTTATAATTAAAGTATTTGATGGTACGTAGGTCGCGTTGCTGCATTACGCCTAATTCCATAAATCCTGGTACCGTTCCGTGGGATATGTTAGTTTTTCGTAAAATGCTGGTATTAAGGGGGTACCTTGGCTTGTTATTTTGTCGGTTCTTGGAATGTCGAATCCTCCAAGCGTACTGCTAGTTGTTGATTCTGACTGCCATAGCCATATAATCCACCAACTTTTCGGGGCGTTTATCCTTAAATAATTCTTTTTATATTTCCTTTTTTAGGCCGTTAAAAAATATAATTATTAACGTTTTTTATCCTTAATTAATCTTCGAAACTAATTAAATAAAAAAATTGCCGTATCCAAAGGTTAATCTTTTTTATTTTAGATCTTTAATCTTTTTTTCGGCCTTAGTTTTTTCGTTTATTATTCCGAATACCTTTTTTAATTTTTCTTTAAATCTTTCGTAATCGTTATAAATAGTTACAGTCTTTGCGGACCTTTATTAAGGAAGTTTGGTAACTTATTTACAAAGGGTAAATTTAAACCAAGTAATTACGTTTCCGGTTAACCGTTTTACGGCGAACTAAATTCGAAAAATAAACGTTGTAAGTTTGATAGGGAAATACTTAAAGTAAGTACAGCATTCCGTAAAAAATTGTTATAATTTAGTGGTAATTCCGTCGAAAAAGGTAAGCTTAGTAAGCTTTAGAATTTTTCCGGACTTTTTGCCGTAAGTTATTTAAGCAGGTTATGCTGGCTAAGCTAGCTGATCCGGTTAATCAAGTTACTTTATGCTTATTTATCTTGCCAGCTTAACTTTTTAAGCTTTCAGTTACTCGCGAATCTTCTTAAAGGTATTAATAAATTCGATTTTGTTGTTAGTAAGTTAAGTAACCGCGTTAATTAGCTAGTTAAGTCGGCGCAAAGCTTTTTTCTGGAAAAAACTAAGTCGAGTTTTTTCGTTATCGAAGTCCATGGGGTTGTTTTCGGGTACCTAAAAGGTTTTCTTAAAAGCGGGTTGCTTATTGGAAAACATAATATTAATGGTATTGCTTAAAGTTTGACAATATTACTAAACAAAAGCTTATAACGTATAACGGCTAAAGGGTTTAATTAACTATTAAACCTAATCGTACGGTTTATGTTAGCAGTAATATCGTGGGAAATTAAATAATAATACGTTTAATAATTACGTTTGGTAATAACAAATTGTTAAGGGTAATCTAGGTAACCAAGTTATATTACAAGCTGGTATTATCTAGATTATAGGAAAGGTAATAAGCGTATATATCCTTTCTGTCAAACCAAAGTAATCCTCATTAATCCCTTTTGATCATTATCGTTCGTTGTAATCAAGAGTAATCCTTCAGCCTTGGTCACTCCCGATCACTGGATCCACCGTGATCAGAAGTCACGTGATCCGATTTCCTAGGGCTGCAGTCTCCGACCGTTTGGGGAGGCCAAGCCTCGCTGGGTCATAACAAATAAGCTATAACTAATTTAAATTATTCGTATTTACTTTTATAATAATTTAAGGAAAGAAAAAAAGCTAATTATAATAAGCGTACGTATATAGGTATAGGCAACTTTTTAATAGGTTTGTTATACGTACAAACCATAAGCACCTTTTAATTTATATACTTACGTATATATTTGCAAATCCGTATAAAAAAATAAACGGGTGTTTAACCCGTTTATTTTTTAATAAGGTGATATATAAAAACGTATAATTTCTTTATTAACATTATGCTTGGAAGTTAATTTGTACGATTATGTAAGCAGCTAAATATCCTTAGAACTAGAGCAGAAAGGTTACGGCCGTAACGCGGCCGTCTTTTTAGCTATGATACTTAAAAAAAGTTTTGAATAATCTTGAAATAATCGCAATCAGGACCCAATGGGTTCTCGTGGGTCCTTGGCAAATACGATGGGTACCCATCAGGACCCATGGGTCCTCATGGGTCACCCACGGGTACCCATTCCCTCACCCTAGTCAAGGGCGGCTTCGTAATTGCAGCTGTCTCAGAATGGCACATAGCCATCTGAATTCATCCCTGTGCTGTTTAACTTCAAGGGTTTAAAGTATGAATACTAACGCTCGTATTTCTGACGCCGACTCAAATATGAACTGTTACACGCCATACAAAATGTATGGAATTTGCATCACGAACTTCTTCTGGGATAAAGCGGGCTGATAAAGCAACTAACTTAGATTCTCGGTTACCAGTTAATAGGACGGATCAGGTTTATCGGGATCTTCACAAGCGGATCATAACACCTCTTCAGTAAGGACCCGGAACACAGAAGGGTTAAGAGGTTGACTAAGCAAGGGACTAATCCCGTATCGCGTACGGGAACTCTCACTAACCTTAAAAAGACGTTACCGTGGGATTAGCAAAGTGTGGAACGAATCGGTGCGGTGGTTTCCCCTCGTCAAAATCTTCGAAGTCATAGACCCAAGGTTCCTTCCTGTATGCCAATCATTACGGAACGAATGGGCTCCCCGGGCACGGAAGTACAAATATGCCGACACCACCTGGGTAGTCTGTCCTGTCAGGAGCCCTCATGCCGAACAGATTCCTAGCCGGCCCGGCGCCGTTGACAAAGCTTAAGGTGATTGGCAAGAACTGGCCGAGGACCATGTCATAACGGACGGAAGTAGGCATGCCAGGAGGCTGTACCTACGAAATGCCGCCGTCGACATTATCGTTTGTGTAGCTGCTGTAGTTTCCGTTCCAATCTGCTGTGTCGAAGCTGCCGCCGCCAATTCGCCCACACTTGGCCGGAGCCATCGGGATAACGATAACCGTCTCGGTATTAGAAGTACTTCACACCTGACCAAGTTAGGGTTCACGACGAGAACGCAGAGTGAATCGAGGGCATCGTACCCCAATAGACAGTTGGAGTAGGAATCACAATAACCTCGGTGACTGTGCCAAGAATGGTAGGCGTGACGGTCGTGTTGGACACCCTTGAAATCGTCGTGGCTATGGTTTCACCCCTGCATAACTTTCCTAGCTAACTGTCTAGCCAACTGTTGCCGCAGAGCTCCACATACTCTAGTATATAATCTATGCAAGGAGCGCCCGATTTGAGAGATGCCGTTCTATGAGCACCATTCGGATTTTTCCAAGATCCCCCTTAGCAGGAATGCGAAGCGGCAGAACTCGGGGACTATCGGCGGGCTTAAGAAGCTGAGCAAGACGAATTCCTTTAAGAGGTTCATGTCGGCAGTTGAGGTGATTTTTGGAAAGGGGCTTTGAAGGAACCAAAGGGCTTCGATTTGTAGCCCTAGGATTGCAAGGACAAAGGGGCCGAAGGCTATATGTAGCTGCTCCCCCCCCAACAACCCCTAGTTGTAGGACAGAAACAGATCAACAACCTAGACTGATTCGCAACTCATTTTCCGACAGTTCATTAAAAATCAAGAATGCGAGGAAGCGTACATCCACCGTGACGCACCCGAAACTAGGAACACCAGGAGGGGGAAGAGAGGAGGTGAGAGCGACTACGGAAGTCGACTATTGACGGATAGACAGATGATATCAGTGAAAGTGAAAATGGTAGCGGTGGGACGGAATCCGGCGGATTATATTGTTAAGTCCCAAGTACCGCACTGCTCATAGGCCCACAGGGCTTCAGGTGCCAGCACTCAACCGTATCTCCCAAGTGCTTATAGAACATGTTAATACTAGAAGAACCCTTCCACCCTTCCCGCTTCGCTCCTGTCCCTCGCTCCCTAGGTGCTACCTCGGGCAATGATTTTTCTTACCCAGGGCCGAGATTGCACCGGCGCCTTCCTTGGCCACGTAAATCCTAACATGGTCATAATTCCCTGACGATCAAGTAGTTGTGTGGCTCAGTTGGAAAGCACGCTCTTCAGGCCCTATTCTGATTCAAGCTAACCCACTTCCACAGCAGACAGAAAACCTAGGGCGAACCACGCACTGAGAGATTACAGAAAGTAGGGACGCAGCCGGCCAGACGGGCTCTGGGTCGGACTGTATCCCCTTAAGCCTGCCTTCCTCGCGCAGTTGACGAGGCTCCGGACTGACCTCACCGACATGAGTGTATCAGCTGAGACGTACCTCCTTTGATACGAGTTGGAGGTGGCGATGGTGGAACTAACCCAGGTACCTTTAGCTCGGGTGACTAAGGGACACTATCTTCTAGCGGAGATGGCGAGAGGATGGACACGGATAGTTTTCGACGCATAAATGCTGAAAGCACCGTATATTGAGGTACCAAGTTAGTAGCTGCCTCACTTTCAGTCAACCCACTACCTGATAAAAAATATGTATTGTATTTATTTTTATTTTTTCGGTTCAGCGATACAGGCATCATCTACTCTTCTCTATCGCGCTTGATTTTTTATTATAATTAATGTACAAACGGAGTGCGTTACGTCGAATCCTTACGTAATACATCACCAGAACCAGGAGGCTGGACCCTGAATGACTTATTGTCGACGCGCACCTTCTGCTCGCCGTCCGTCTCCGGTTCTTGCTCCTCCTCCTCCTCTTCGTCGTCCTGCTCCTGTTCCCGCTCAATCCACCGCCCCTCGCTATCCGTAAACCGCCTCTCGGGCCTGGTCCATATACGGAAATAGAGGTCCTTCTTCCAGACGGGCATCATGGCAGCAGCTTCATAGACGGTGAACTCCTCGAGGCCCGTGTGGCCCACTAGCTCTTCGCCCCGCTGCTGCTGCTGCTTTCCGCCTTCCGTCTCCCCTTCACCCTCTAGTAACGCCGAGACGCACCACGCCCTCCACTCGCTGTCCGGGTCCTTGTGCGCGTTCGCGAACCACAGCGCCGCGCTGCGGGGCCGCGCGACGCGTGTCGCCGCCTCCCAGCCGGAGCGCATGGCGGGGACGACGCCGATGGTCGTGTAGCTGGGCCCCGCGACGCTGAGGCGGCCGCCGAAGGCGGCCCGCAACTCGTCGTGCGCGGCGGCCATGCGCGCCCGGTGGCCCACGAAGTGCTGCGGCAGGCAGTCGCGGCAGAGCTTGGCGCGCGCGTGCACCTCGTTGGCCGTCGTCCCCGGCTCGATGCCGAGGTGCTTCCGCACGACCGACACGGCCATGGCGATGCCCGTGTCCTCGTTGGGGAGGTAGCGGTAGCCATCCCAGTGGTGGCCCCCCAGCATGACAGTCAGCTTTGTGCCCGGGGGCGAGCGTGCCGGATCCGTGGTCAGGTCCGAGTCGAAGAGCACGCCGAGCGCGCCCTCGTCGTTGTTCGGCGTCGCTGTGGGGACAAGGTAGCCGAAGCCGTGGTTGTCGGCCAGCAGGTCCTGTCCGGGATACCAGAGGTTCACCACCATGATGGTCACGGCATGGGTTTCGGCCAGGCTGGGAAGGCTGTTGGCGGGCTGCGCGATCTGTGCGAGGTGTTTGGAAAACAGCGTGCTGATCACGTAGTCGTATTCCGCTGGCTGATCACCGGTTTTTGGCGTTTTGATCTGGAGCGATCGTTGTCAGTCATGCTCTGAGTGAATAAAATACCAGATACAATAATAAAATAAAATATGCCAGTGGGAAAGGGGAACGGGGTGAGGAATGTACCAGAACACAACCATCCCCCTTGGTCACCGAAGTAACAGGCTCCCCGCACTTCACCGTGACATTCCCCTGCCTCTCCAGGTCCTCCACAAGAGCGCGGACGAGCGTGGCAAGGCCGTCGTCGAATGCGAGCAGCTTCCACCCGAGGGCCCGCTCGGCCAAGTGCACGATCTCGTCGGCGTTAGCGCTCACGGCGCCCGCCCCGTCCATGAGCTCGTACAGGAGGAACCAGTCCTTGCGCGGCATCCAAACCTGGCCGCGCGGGCGCGGCGACGCGAACTGGTACCAGAGGCGGTCGAGGACGGTATGCTTGGCGCTGAGGCGGTGGGCGTCGCCGCCGTAGATGCCGTGCAGCATGCCCGACACGATATTGCGCACGGGCCGCTCGTCGTCGAGTACGCGGCCCAGGAACGCGGCGACGCTCTCGTCGCGCGCGAGCCGCCGCTCCAGCCTCTCCAGCATGTAGTCGTCGTTCCCGTTCCTCCTGGCGTTCTGGAGCGCCGCAAACTTGTCCGAGATCACCGTCAACCCGCTCACGTCGTTCTTGCGCCGGAAGCTGAGCGCCGCGCCCAGGCAGCCGTCCCAGAGCGGCTCGCGCAGGAAGCTCCCCGCCGCCTCCAGGACGCCGCCGAGCGTCGGCTCGCCCGAGGGCAGCTTCACGAGGTGGTCCGGGTAGAAGAGGTAGCGGCTGTCGGAGGGGCCGGAGGGGTGCCGCATGGCGTTCTGGAGGTTGAGGGATGCGATCTAGTGGCCGCGAGCAGGACCATTAGCTACATGTTTGCCGAGTGGCTACGAGAGGGCCAGGTAGACTGGGAATAGCCTAGAAGAAAGCACGGGGCAAGGGGAACAGAGAGACGGAACTCACCACATCGTACAGCACCAAATCGTCGTACCTGTTACTGGAGCTGCCCGACCTTAACATCCGCGGCCCGCGCTGCAGCAGGACCTCGCCCTCTCGTCCGTTACCCGCGGGCGCGCGGGAAGCTTCGATCCAGCCGCCGAGCCTGTCACTGGCCTCGTAGAGCGTGACCTGGGCGTCGGGCGCGTAGCGCGCCAGATAGTGCGCGGTGGTCAGCCCGGTGATGCCGCCGCCGAGGACGGCGATCTTCTTCGTCCTCGTCTTCTCCCTTCTTGTTGCGCCGCCGCCATCCTTGTCGTCGTCACCCGCGCCGGTGCTCGCGTACCGCCTGAGGGTGCGGCAGCCCAGTGCGCTCAGCCGCGGCGTGCGGGGGGTCAAGCGGGCGCGGTTGCATTGCCGTGCATTGCGGTACACCGACCTCAGGAGCGCGATGAACACTTCTTCCTGGAGTCGGGGAACCATAGCGCGGGCTCAATGGCTGGCTATGGATTTGGAAGTGTTCCAAAGGTACATCGTGTGGTTTCTGCTGTGCTGGATGTGGGGTTGAAGGTTGGTTTCCACTCGGTCCATATGGCGTGATATCATAATGGACGAATTCTCGGCCCGAGAATATGAACTACATCTACCATCCTCATAAAGATTCAACTTGCTCCTGATATGCGATATGAAGAGACGTACTTAGTCAAAAATACAAGTCGCTTTGTGTTATAAATTTCTAGCTGCCCATGTCATCTTCACTGAAAGACCTCGAAGCTGGGTGCGGTATATGGCAGTCACAGAAATGGTAGTGGGTATATTATGATGCGCTGAACAAAGTCGTGCTTTTCTTTCCTGGTAACCATCAACGCCCGTATGCTGTAAAATTGATACGCCCAAGACGCCCATCGAAAACAGAGCCAGATCCGAGACCTTATCCACGGCGCGGGCGTCGTCCCCAACTCGGTCGTAATATACAGTTATCGCCGCCACCCCTCATCTATTTCCTCATTATAGCACCATGTCCATGCCTCCTACCACCCGTTCCACTCGTCCATCTCACGCTGCTGCTGCCCGGCCCACCTGTGTTCACGTTTTCCATGAGTCGGGCTTAGCACATCGCCGCCGATCTACGCGATGCCCTCGTCCATCGGGTTCGACTGTAGGGCCTCGCTGTCCTCTGCGCCGGGAACAACCAGTTCCTCTGGGCCATTGTTATCCACAAACTTCCTCTCGCTAACATGCTCTTTCGATCCGTCCGCCGTCCACACCTTGTCCTGGAAAGTACCGCGCTGGCCTTCTTCGTGCTTGTATGGACAGAACCGGTTCGTGCAGGGCTTGTACTTGCACATGGTTTGCAAGTGCGTGAACTTGCACCCTTCGACAGCACAGTCGCCTCCGTTCCGGCAGACGGGCATCTCCGGATGCTTGAAGGGGCACTTGGGGTTGGTGCAATTGGGAAAGAACTTGCAGTCCTGTTCAATCTGGTGTGCGCGCTTCGTTGCGGGTGACGGGTGACGACCGACGCACTTGTGATTCTTGCAGGCTGCTCCGTAAGAGCACACGTCGTTGACATCGATCGTAATGCCAGGTGGTGCTGCAGGTGACTGATGGGCAAATTTGCAATCTCTGACCGTGCATGCCAGGTTGTACTTGCAGATTGTTGTTTCGGGGTTCTGTGGCTCGCGCTTGGACTGGGTCATATCGACGTCTTCACCGTCACCGCCAGCCCCGTTGGTATTCCCTGAATCGTTTTGATGAGGCCTGGGTCCGTTTGCATGGTGACCTCCTCGCCTGTAGTTGTTGCCTCGCGAGTTTTGCACACGGTCGAAGAGTGATTTCCCATGGCCCCGATGGCTCCCCTGGTTCTGTTGTGCTAACTGCTGCTGTAAGGCCGCCATCATCTGATTTTGCTGCTGGAGTAGGCTGAAGATCTGTTCTTGGCTACCAGGCTGCATCATCCAATTCATATCATTCATTCCGTTCATGCCGTGGGCGCCCGGCATACCGCCCATGCCTTGCGATTGCGCCATGCCGTTTAGACCCGCCGCTATTCCTGCGACCCGATTATTCATCGCCCGATTGTTGAGACGGCCCGAACCTCCTCTCGGGCCGGTGGGCGGCGCTCGGCTGTGCGCATTGATCCTCTCGTTGCCGGTTGTTCCTCGTACACGGTGCAAGATAGATTCATTGGTGCGGTCCATAGCCTTAGTCATCTGACCGAACATGCGCTTTTCGCGGCCACCACGCATGTTGCTATTTCGCATGGACTTGGGACCTGTGGGGCTACTAGACGTTAGCTTGGGCGATGTGATATAATAGCAGGGCGATATACGTACGCATTCAATTCAGTAGCTGGGTCGCTGGAAATGCTCATCTCCGTATCTTGTTCCATCGCCGTCGCGCCATCCTGCGAAGATTCTCCGGCAGCAGGATTGGCCTGTGCAGCGTTGCCAGCGCCATGCTGGCCGCTGAGAGCATCGATCTGTTCGAAAAGCCATCTAGCGAAATCGCGCGCTCCAGGATCGTCCGGGCCAAGGCTGAGAAGGTCACCCGAGAGTTCAGACGCGATCTGATCTTGCGTCTTGCCGTTAGCGAGCATGAGTATGATATACTCAGAAAGCGCGCCATCATCAGCCCCGGGACTAGCCCAGCCGACCTCGACTAGCTTCGGTATGATGGCCGAATTCAGGGCTTCCGCAAGTGGAGTGTTCAGCGCGAGTTCGACAGCCATGGTGACTTCGGATACGACTGTGAACTTGTCTAAGAGTGTCGTATTGAAAGAGGATGAAGGTGAATTGCTGCGCGCAGGTTTGCAAAGAAACCCGACAAGGCGCGGAAGCTTGAAAGGATTTCGAGATGTCGCGTGAACTTTACTCGAGTGTGGCTTGAATGGCAAAGCGTAAAGAAGCTTTATGAGTAAGGTACAGGCGCTTATAGACTTTCACCGATCCCGTTAAATATCGCTTATAGTGTTCGTAGAGTATTTATCGTGGTGGCGGAGACATTCGGGGAAGAGAAAGAATGACGTTGTAGGAAGGTGAAGATGAAGAATGGGATGCAAAGAGCCGCGGTCATCGAGCCTTCTCCCATTGCCTGCTTTGCATTGCTCTGGTCACGTGACAGGACTACCAGCTGCCGCCACCTTTTTAGCACTCAGATCACAAGATCCCCGCCAGCTGGTGGAGTTTCGGAGATAAGATTACCTATTATATATCTTATTGGCTTACCAAAACATAAACTCAATACCTAAAAGCTTACCTAGTACCAAGCACTCGACTGCTTCTACTCGTTTCTAGCACACTTTACTTTCATACATTCGACCAATTTACAGCCGGGCATGAGATTTGGATGCCGGATGCTGGACCAGTCTGTTCTTCCGCATACAGATTATCTCATCAAATGGCGAATAGGCGTTGGTATTAACAATTTTGCAGCTACGGGTCAGTACCATAAGTAGCTTCACGGGTCAAGCAAGACTCAATATCGAGCAAACAATCAGCCAACGAAAACGTAAAGAATTCAGTCCCGGTGCTCTTTCAGGGCAATGCGCTAGTGAGGACTCAGGTGCTGCTGAGCATTATTGTACCAACGCCTATTAGCCTTCAATCAGATAGGATCATTTAGCAATATTGGAGTCGAGCTTCCTCTGTCCTGTTATCATCTCTAGCTTACATTCATTTCGGTCCCCCTATGTCGCCATGTATCGACCCTTAGTCCGCCATAAACAGCTAATTCTAGCGGCCAGTGTTCTTCGGGAACACCGGTACAGCATTTTGTAATCGTACTAATACTGTCATGAGATAGCGTGGATAACCCTTTCTGGGTCCCAGTGGCCCACTTGCGAGGGCTCTACGTCTATATAAGGGGCTTCGCCCTCTAATAGTTAGAAGATGGGCATGCGTTGATGGTTTATATTGACTGTCCATGCTGTCGACGTTTCCCTCTATACCACCAGGTTCCCTGACAGATATCCTAGGCCAAGACCCTTTCAGCGTGCCGCATTCTCCAAGCCACCGGAAATCCAGCACCTAGCTAACTATCGCATTGGGTTCAATGGCCAATGCATATGCAGGTCATCAAGGCTAGGTTATTCTCATGATAAACTCGTCATACAGCATCTGACCTCCTTCTACCTCGCCATGTACGCACACTCCCTAACTCTAGTGGCCATAATCCTAGCGGTGAATGGAAGTAGAAGCGATACTGGCAGTACAGATGTGCCCTTCCACCAAAACGGCGTTAACAACAACCACGACCCTTGTTCAGCGGGCTGTATGTAGTGTCAAGTGCTCTAGTCCTACTAAGTCCTACTCAGTTAGTGTCTCAAACATAGTTGTAGGACCAGACACGAATATGGTCCTTGGTAGCGCTTGCGAAGTAGCCGCATCTGGGGCTTGAGCCCACGACAACGGGCCCAGTCAAATGGCCGTGAAGCCTTGCCTGGAGTTTCCTGGTCTCAACATCCCAGAGTCGTATATAATTTTCATTAGCTCCGTTTATGGTCCAACGGGGGTCTTGTGTCAATGCAACCGAGTTACAAAGCTGTATTATGTTAATAAATTCCTCAGATAAGTCAGATCGAAAAGTGACCTACACAATGGGAAGAAAGCTTCAGGATACATTTTACGCCGCCACAGTTTTCAGGAGGCGTATCTCGTATAGCTGAAAAACCCCACAGCTTGATTTGCCCAGCCAGCGTACAGCCGACGAGACGTCTTCCGTCCTCAGAGAAGATGAGCGTAGAGCTAGCACAGTTAGGGCTTCAAATTTCTTGATAATACTGCCGTTTGTGAGGTCACAGATTTTCAAACTCCAATCAATGGACAAGTAATGAGTATGGCAGCACCTAGGATATAGCGGAAATCCCTAGAGACTGGCCATCATCGATTATAAGCGTCCGGATAATCGCTGAGTTTTCCACATCATACAACCGCACCATGCAGTCATTACCGCCTGAAAAGAGCACGCGGCTATCATGAGAGAACCGTAAGCATCTAGTTCTGGTTTCATAGCTCCATGTGCGATGGACAGCGTTGGAATGGATACCCCAGACCTTGGCCATGGTATTAGCACGGAAAGGACTCAAAGCGAGAGTTTCACTATACTGTAATTCGACCATCCGAAGCCCTAGCAGCGAGGTACTGGTTGTTAGAGCTAAAACATACCAAGTTTGCCTGTCTACATGCCGTAACTCACAGAGGCATCGGCCCGTGAATATGTCGAATATACTGACTAAAGTGCTGAAGACGGCTGCAGCATACTGGCCATTGGAACTAAGTTTAATGTCAAGGAGATTGAGGGGCGATGCCGGTACAGAAATCGAGAGAACCTGGTCAACATTTAACGTTCGAGGGAGTGTCGGATCGAAAGCGATTATCCGGTCTCTATCTAAGTCGCTCGAAGAGGAGCTCGTAACGTCCTTAGTTGCCGAAAGGACCAAGTCAACGATAGCTTCGTGGGCCGCGCTGGGTAGCTTCCAGTAGTCCTTTCTCACTAAACCCAATTGGGCTGCCCTGTTGCAAAAGATACTGCACAACCTCGGTGTGTCTCATGATGCAGGCGTAATCAAGTGGTGCTGCCAAAGGGTCGCATATATGGCCGTCATAGCTGTCCCGACGGCCTTCCGGATGCATTTTCAATCTCAATTTCGCTATCCCAAACTCGCAGAGCAATTTGACGATGTTGCGCTCCGAGGTCACATACTACAATCCACGGTTCCTTACGTTCGGGGATGAAAACGTAAACATGAAGGATTCCATCAGTATAAGGAATGATACAGCATGGGATCGGAAAATGAAGATTTCAGAAGAGATCACGCACAAATTGGAATCTTTGACGAACGAGGTCGGGGAAGGCAACGTGGACCTACCTTCTGGCTTGTCTCGAAACTCAAAAGGTACTACAAACCACGAGATATAAAACAGAACAGTCGTGTTAAACCTTGTCTAGACACCAAGAGGTTGGGTTACGCTTCATCCGACAACGGGAGGCCAAAACGTTCAGTCAGCAGCTCTCAGCACGGCTATGCCAGGTGGCTATGAGTCGGTACACTAAGTCCCATCGGCTCTTCTTGCGAAACGTCGTTAACTGATTGCTTCTAGATCTGAAGACTCGCCATCTTTGCAATGCGGAGGGATGATTGCAGACGTGATGGGACTAGGCGAGACGCTTACTGTACTTACCGCCATGTTGGACTCAGTCGCGACTTCAGAGACTTTCAGCTACTTCTGCGGCTTATTTGAAACCGGGCCTGTAGAGAAGCCACGCACGAAGGCGCCTTTCGTTGTCGTTTCGTCCGCTCGTGAGTTGATGAGCTCTCACTTTAATAAAATGCTAATCTACTCTAGAACTCCCCGAAACCTGAGCCTCCGAGATAGCAGCGTAATCAGTAGTTAGTCTCGTTTGCACGCTCAACTACTAACGATGCAAGGCATTTTACTTATGACGCTCTGGCTTGGATTCGTTTCCATGGCCAAGACCGACCCCGAAACCCAGAAGTACTAAGGTCATTCAACGTGGTATTAACAACCTATGCGACGCTGGCCGCGGATTATACTGGCAAAAAGGTTCTTTATCAGGCTGAATGGCATCGTGTCGTGTTAGACGAAAGTATAACTCTCTGCTTTGCGTCTGTATGCGAGTTGCCTCTGTTATTCGACACTCAATGTTCATTAGTTGTGAGAGTAACTAATTTGCTTTAGCTTATTGGATTCGAAACTTTAGCTCTAAGTAGTTTAAGGCTGTACGGAATCTCCACAGCGACAGGAGATGGTGTCTCACAGGTACCCCCTATTCAGAGCAGCCTAGAGGATCTGTCCCTAGTCGCACAATTTCTGCGACTTCCACCTTTCTTCAAAAGGGTATATTTCCAAAAAGTACATCCTCAGACCGCTCTCAGAAGGGGGTTCTGAGTTTGCAAAACCTCTTCGGTCGTACCTGGAAGCCTACTGCTTGAGGAGAACCGAGAAATTTCTAAATTTACGGCTTTTGCGGCTGGAAAACGTAACCCTCTGACTTTCGGTTGAGGAGTGGCAACTCTACGATGAGTTGATGACAAAGACAAGGCGACGAATTGACTCTATTGTCGGTAAAGGAGATAAAGTCAAAAGCAATGAGCTTTTTATAGCGATGCTTAGGATGCGCATGCTCTGCAATCTCGGGGCGTTCACATGCGATGGTGCTCGGAAGTGTACATTACGTCTTTTCGATCTAGAAATGAGTTGCGAGTGCTGCTTTAAACTGGACAAAGACAACACCATGCTTTTGAAGAGTTACCTATTATGTCGGGATTGCCGGAGACCATTGCATCAGGCTACCCCTGATCTGTTAACAGTCGATTTCCAGACCAATGAGGGAGGTGACGATCACGCTTCTACACCCCGACTTTTGGCTGAACCAGTGGATGTATCGGCAGTGGGAGAGAAGCGTAAGTCATTCTCTCCGAACGGCTGCTCGATGAAGCTCTCTGCTGTGGTGGAAAATGTATTAGGTAGTGGACCACAGGCCAAAAGGTGAATACTTTGTCACGAATTACAGCGGCTACCTACTAACCATACCAGCGTCGTATTTTCCTACATCCTCTCCTGTCTGCTTCGAAAGGCAAAAGTCAAAGTTTGTCAGGTTGACGGTCGAACGAGATATATGAAAGATCCCACAATCTCAAGGCCTTCAAAGAAGATCCTGAATTCCTTGCTCTGCTTATGTCTTTTCAAACCAGGACAGTAGGGTAGGTCTATTAGACATCGCCCTCTATTTGCTTAATATTTACGTTATCGCAGATTAAACCTCCCTGTCGCAAATCGAGTCCACCTCGTGGACCTCAGTGGAACCTCTCAGTGGAGGAACAAGCGATTGCACGAGCCTTACGAATGGGCCAGACTCGAGAAGTGACAATTGTCCGGTACATGATGGAGAAGACCGTGGAGCAGGTGGGTGATCTAGAAACTGTCTCTTTAAGCAGCTTAACTGATTCACCATCAGAACATCATCAATCTCCAGCAGGGAAAGAAACGGCTTGCCAAATTCACATTTGACTCCGGAGCGGAGCGAAGTAATTCTAGCAACCTCGATGTGAGACGTCTATACGTTTTCTCAATAGACAGCCAACCCAGATACAGGATCTCAAATCAGCGTTGGACCTCGGCTCAATATAGGAGACAAGCGCCTGGACGATATGGGACAGTGTGAACCCAAAAAGGGGCATTGGTTTTTACAAGTCCCTTTAATGAGATAGTAATCTGGCACATACTCAACCATCCAACGCGATCTCTAGACTACAGCAGCTGAGCTGATTCCTTAGCTGCTGACTATAATAGTGGTTGGTACCTGTGGTCTGGCTCGCCCCACGCCCAAGAGCTCCTCCCTAGATTTGTTTTCGTATTACGGTAGGTGCTGAGTCTGAGGTCCTTGCTCCGGAGGAGGAATCATCGTAAGGTCTCAAGGCGGATGGCCCAGAGGGATTGTTCGTGTGAAATCGACATCGGTTGTCCGGAGCTTGCGGTACCATGAGAGCTCGACACAGGAACCCGATGGACGAATCGCCAGCCCACTGAAGACTATGGGACGCCCTCAGTTGAGTCACTAGGTTCGATCAAGTTGCCAGCTTCCTGAGATTGGGGACCCAGGGGACATATCGTACCTAAATGTAGGTGCCCACCTACTGCTCTTTTCCCACTTCAGGGGATCTGCCAGCAGCTATTGGTGCTGAGTAGCTGGTTAGCTTATCACATTTGACGATGCGTAAAACATTTTTTGAGAGAGTGCCTAGGAGTGTCCGAACTTTCAAACACAGTTTTTCTGAATCATCGAGACCATCCGTTTTGGAGTTATATTAGCATCCATTGTATCTAAGTTCAAGATAGTAAGTTCGGTCCACACATCTTTTGCCACCGTCGTGCCCGTTGCCTTTCGCTCCCCCATCCTGGACTTGGCATTACAATTGCTGCCTAAACGCGAACCCGCAGGGGACCACGTCAGAGACTTCACCCGCTCCTGAACAGAAGACCAAGTTCCAAGCACTCTTTGCGAAATCTCAAAAATTATTGTAAAACTCTGAAATTCTGCCAATAGAGTACTTACCGAATAGAAAATCGTGTAGCATAACTATCCCGGTGACACTTTGACACAATGGATGCTCAAGACCTTGCAACAACTATTAGACCAGCCCGGAACAACCAAAAAACATACATCGTGGAGCCCACAGCGACACACACACACACAATTATCCTGCTCCACGGGATGAGCTCAAATGGAGAGAAGTTCGGGCGTGAGCTACTCGAGACGGGAAGGACGTCAGGTGGCCGGACGCTCCCCCAACTGCTGCCCGGCGCCCGCTTCGTCTTCCCCACCGCAAAGCGCCGACGCTCCAGCGCGTTCAAGCGCGCCCTCCTTACGCAGTGGTTCGACATCGCGCACCTACCTGACCCTGCATACCGGCAGGAAACGCAGCTCCAAGGCCTGGCGGAGTCCGCACTGGAACTTTCCGAGCTTCTCCATCTGGAGATGGCCAGCATCTCTCCGCAGAACATTATACTCGGCGGGATTAGCCAGGGCTGCGCCATGGCACTTTCGTTCTTGCTTGTACTTGATCACCCGCTTGGCGGGTATATCGGTATGTGTGGGTACTTGCCGTTCCAGAAGGATATCGAAGACGCCGTCAGGGACGACTCCAACGCGGAGAGAGACGAGGATGATCCGTTCGCTGCTGAGGACGGCGACTTTGATCCCCACGCAGATCAGCAGCTATCAATGACGGACCCAGCAGTCAAAGCCAAAGCCTTTGAAAGGGACCTCCTCTGTCTTCCACCTTTGCCGAGTGGGGCGAAAGAGGCAACCGCATGTTCAACACCCATATACCTTGGGCACGGTGACGCAGATGAGAAGAAGCCATACGCGTTGGGAAGGGCTGCTGCCAGGACGATGCGCGCTGCTGGGTATGAGGTCTCATGGAAGTTGTACCCGGGGCTGGGCCACTGGTACAAAGTCCCCGATCAGATTGACGATATCGTCGAATTCATTCGAGAGAAAGTTGGTTGCCAGATATCAGATGAGGAAGAGGGCACGGTCCTTGATGACTAAATTTTGGCTTACCTATTTGAAGCCCCCTATTGTTGCTTAAAGCATATCCCATTGCCGAGCAGAGTAACATTGTCTATTTCGCTGACAAGATAAGTAATCTTATTAATTTCGGCCTGTGCTACAACCGTAGTGAAGTAGGACTCCTTCATTCTTGGCAGGCTGTTTTGTTATACAATACTAGACTCAGTTTGTCGCTCTTTCGGCCTGAGCAGTTCTGAACGCCTACGCTAAAAGGGAAGGCGGCGTTAAGTGGGACCTGAATAGCGCTAGGCAAGTAACGTTGCTGCAACTCTAGCCCTAGAAAACCCCACTTAGATTCCCGTCCACCTGGGTCAGTCCAACGAAGTGGTTGTTACAACCCCTCTATTCCTCCACCCCTGCATCGCAATGCAGTGGTATACATTGACGGAAAGGGACTGAACACCCATCATGCTCAGATCAATCCTCAAGATTTCGGTTCGTCCCATTGCGCTGCGGTCAAGCCCTCTGAACAGGAGCGCTGTGGCTCGCTTCGTCTCCACCTTGGCAAATTTGAAAGTCGACCTAACTGCCCCGAATGGCAAGCAATTCGCTTTGCCGACTGGTTTATTCATCAATAACAAATTCGTGAAATCAACTTCGGGAAACAAAATAACTAGCATCAATCCGACGTAAGTGTGGTATACACAGTCCGTTTACTCAGACTCATCCGTCCCGCAGGGACGAGCGCGAAATTTGCTCTGTCGAAGCTGCATGCGCGGAGGATATCGACAAAGCAGTCGATGCCGCCAGAGCTGCGTTCGATCATGAGACTTGGAAAGACATGTCGGGGACGGAACGGGGTCTCTTGATGTTCAGACTGGCGGACTTGATCGAACAGCACAAGGAGGTCCTTGCTACCATTGAGACATGGGACAACGGTAAACCCTTTGCAGATTCTATGTCTATAGATCTGCCAGATGTGATCAACACACTAAGATACTATGCCGGTTATGCTGACAAGATCCATGGTCAGACGATTCCCATATCAAATCGGAAATTTGCGTATACCCTCAGGCGACCTCTAGGGGTATGCGCGCAGATTATCCCAGTATGTATCCCAGAGTGGCTCAAGAGATTAGACTCCTCGTTTTGTTAGCGAAAGAATTGCCTCTGATATCGGTCGCAGTGGAATTATCCTCTGATGATGGCTGCCTGGAAGTTGGGTCCAGCTCTCGCATGTGGAAACACTGTTGTCCTGAAGCCCGCAGAGCAGACGCCCTTATCTGTCCTTTACTTTGCAAACCTCCTTCGTGAGGTTGGTTTTCCTTCCGGGGTTGTCAACATCGTCAACGGCTACGGAAAGGAAGCCGGGCAGGCGCTCGCAAGCCACATGGGCGTCGACAAGATAGCCTTCACTGGCTCGACAGCTACGGGAAAACAAATTATGAAAAGCGCTAGCATCAACCTGAAGAATGTTACGTTGGAGACGGGCGGAAAGTCGCCATTGCTAGTGTTCTCGGATGCAGATATCGAGCAGGCGGCTGTATGGGCTCATATAGGGATTATGAGCAACATGGGCCAGATTTGTACGGCCACTTCTCGTATCTTAGTCCAAGAATCGGTTCATGATGCTTTCGTCGAGCAATTCCGGCAGGTCATCAAATCAATGAGCAAGATCGGAGATCCCTTCGTCCCGGATACGTCCCATGGGCCGCAAGCCACCAAGGAGCAATACGACAGGATTCTGTCGTTCGTCGAATCAGGGAAATTCGAAGGTGCGACGTTGGCCACCGGTGGCGAACCTTGTCCCGTGAACGGTAAAGGCTACTTTATCGAACCTACTGTCTTTACCAACGTCAAGGCCAGTATGAAAATCTACCGCGATGAGGTGTTTGGTCCTTTCTGTGTCATCGTGCCATTCAAGACTGAAGAGGAAGCGATCGCCCTGGCCAATGATAGCATGTACGGACTGGGCGCCGCCGTCTTCAGTAAGAACCTGGAGCTCTCCCACCGTGTCGCGTCCCACATCGAGGCCGGCACTGTATGGATTAATTCCTCTCAAGATTCCGATTTCAGGGTGCCCTTTGGCGGATACAAGCAGAGCGGCATCGGGCGCGAACTGGGCGAAGACGGCTTGGCTGCATATACCCAGACAAAAGCCGTCCACGTCAATATGGGAACCAGACTATGATAGCTGTGGTTGTATTCCGTCGCGGAAGCTCTAGAGCTATTGGTGCGTGCTTACCCCCTGATCTTTTAATCTGGTCTCTTCGCCCCAACTAGGCTGACCTCGAGGAATCATTAATTGACCCGACCTTGGAAACCCCACCGGCGATCATCCAAGGCTCCCAGAAAATCGCCCATGCCAAGCTATCAAGGATGGTACTTCAGGTTTTAACATGGGTGATCGTAGCCAGGGGGTGAAGGGCTATGGCTAGGGTTAGGCCCTGGGGTGTTTTAGGGCGGCGAGGGGTCAGCCCCATTCGGATGTATGAGTTTGATATTTGTAGTAGTTGTGGTGTTTTAGGTGACGCTGGGTGATAGTGTTATGACAGAAATACCAAGCCTTCCCGGCGGCGCGCTCAATATGTATAGGGCGGAGGGTGATAAGCGGTGGGTTTGCCAAAGAGCGTGTAGTTCGGTTTGATTAATGATTCGGCGAGGTCGACCTAGCTGGTGCGTTGATCTTGGGGAGTGAAACCTCTACGACCTTTGTCAAATGAGCTGGAAATCACGGACCGTAATCCTGAATCCCTAACGTTAATAGGCGTGGAATAGAAATATCTGTAGCGGTATTTGCCGTTGCGGGGTAGCTACTTGGCCCCGACATGGTCCTACCGATCTAGTCGACAAAAAAAATGTCATACTTCTAAGATGCCCCAAGTTCGGACAGCTGAGGCTCGGTACAAGAAACCAAGGCAAATGAAAAATAAATAACCTGTGAAGAATCGCATAGTGAATGTTATTGGTGTATGTGTGTGTTGATTACTAACTTGTGTCTACAAAGGATCAAAATGATCCATGCGTGCATGTAGAAATACTAACTACAGGTGGGGCGCGTGGGCCCAGTGCAGACCCGTTAAGGTAGGCGTTGCACGGGCCGACCAATCGGGTGCAGGCCAACGCACTGTATCCCAACATAACCTGATATTTCCTGAGGTCCAACGATTATGTTTGTGTTTTATTTATATGTAATTGGACGTTACTGCATAACCAACTATGGATGTAACTGTATGCCATTTTAGAGTGAGACAATTCTTTGGTCAGCCACCGCCTACCTACCTCAAGGCGCTGAATTGCTTTGTTGCGTCTCCTGCCCTGGGGTCTTGCACAGGCTGTCAGGGAATATCCATAGCGCCAGATTTATTTCAGCTACGAATCCCCCGATACTCCATCATCCCCAAATCCTCATCCTCTGTAGGGAAGCGTTGCAGGTCAACATTTCGCATATCTTTGCTTGAAGCTGTGCTCCCCAGTCTGCCGCTATAAAATCCTTTTCCCTTGTCCTGCGGCCTGCGTCTGTAACCCAGGTTGGCTATTATAAAGTTCTGGTAACTCCACGACAATGCACCATCGTGATAATCGTTTCTGGGCGTGATAAAAGTTTCACTTAGATCCCGCCTTCTCCAACTCGCTGGGGCCCACAGCCTCTATTTGCAAGATCCTGTATGCCAAAAACGATTATCTTAACCTACTTTTTTACCTTTGATTCGGGTCAAGCACTGTTCCGGCGGAAACACGATTTCCCTACCGTAGAACAGGTGATGGTATGCATCGCTAGCAACGGACAAGATCTCGAGATCGAGGTTGAAGTCACGCGTCAGCTTTTAGGCTGTGCCTGACGATCTATTAAATTACATGTAGGTGCTAATAAAGTTCCGTTATGCAAGGCCGCCGGGCCGGTCCAACTGCCGCTAGATGATTTCAGGTACCGGTAGGTCCGGTGTAACAGCATGCAGCGATCTCTTCCATTTCGCCTCTCTACTGCTTAGGCTCCCCCCACTTTGAAACCAACATTCAACACCAACGCCATAAATATAACTTGACAGCGTTCAGGTAACTCGAAAATCCGAGGGCGGCGCAAAGGATCACAGTCGATACCCCTGAATTCATATCCACTCATCTTTAGGCGCTGTCTCTTGGGCCGCGATCCTGCTCGCAAGCTGGTCGCAGTACAGGCCCTATCTTGATTTTTCTCAGCTACCTGTTGTGCGAAGTATACTTGGGTAAAATCAGCCACCTACACAATGGTGATGTCTCTCCAAAGGAGGCTTGCATAGGTATGCTTTAGCTATACCCAGCTTCACGGTTGAACGGTCAACTGAACCCCACATGCAGATAGCATCTGGACTCTGCCCAGATCCGTCCAAGTAACGTTACGCGGCCAAAGTTCCAAGATCCGGCCACCGCGAGTTGAGACTCTCTCGCTATTGTGAATTCTATAGTGCCGGACGGCTCGGTGATTGATGTATACCACGCACGGGACATTACTCTGGATCACCACTCTAGATGCCCAATCCAGTAGCGGCAGATTACTACTGATGCCCCACTTTCTACGTCCATCTCATGCTTGGGTCGGGGTCGAACCCTGTAGTTACATTGAGGTCATCAGTCTCGCAAACAATCCAACGCCCAGATCCCTACATAACTAAGGCTTGGAGACGCCAAAAGCTCGCCCTTAGGTTTTCTCTCTTCCATCGGATTACACTCGCTGGCATTCCTGGTTCCTGATATTTTCTACCGGTACTGTGTGCTCTGCAGTAGCAAAGCTTCAACATGATGAGCCTCCCTAGCTGCGGCAGGATCCTGTCGTCCTTGTTGCTACTTTCTATCACTCCCGCTCTGGCAATCTGGCCTGTCCCCGAGAAGATCAGCTCCGGTGATAAAACGCTGTGGATAGGCGAAGATATCCATATTACTTACAATGGGCAACGAGTACGCTGGATTCCTACAGATATCTACCCTCTTGATACAGGTTATACTGATGCTTCTTTGCTCTTCCAACAGCTGCCGTGGAACATTAACTCTCCTGCAAAATGCAAGGGATTTTCTAGCGCTGAAATAGTGAAAGGTGCTGTCTCCCGTACCCTGAAGGCCATTCTGGAGGACGCCTTCGTTCCATGGATGTTGTATGATAGGTTAGCGCTGGAGGAGACTGAGCCGAGCGCCTCGGCCGAAAAGACCTTCATCACGAGTATCACCATTGCGCAGAATGGGACCGAAAAGTCATCGAAATCCTTGATAGGTGATATTGACGAGTCGTACAAGTTGAGCGTCTCTGGCGTCGGTGAGGTTAAGATACACGCAGTGTCATCGATTGGAGTGTTGCGAGCCCTAGAATCGTTCTCTCAGCTGTTCTTCCAGCACTCTGAAGGTGGCGTGTACACCACTATGGCCCCGGTCGACATCACCGACAAACCTCAGTATGAGCACCGAGGCATCCTCTTTGACGTTTCCAGATCCTACTTCTCTGTCGAGTCTATTTACCGGACTATCGACGCTATGGCCTGGAACAAGCTCAACCGATTGCACATCCACGCCACAGACTCTCAGTCGTGGCCCCTCGAGATCCCTGCGATGCCGGAGCTCTCCGGCAAGGGCTCGTACGCGAAGGGCAAGACCTACACGCCCGAGGATGTCGAGTCCATCCAGATATACGCACTTCAGCGCGGCGTGCAGGTTATCTTCGAGATCGACACCCCGGGTCATTTCGGAGTTGCTGCTCTGTCGCACCCGGAGGTCGTTGCCGCATGGCAAGCTACCCCTTGGCAAAACTACTGCGCGCAGCCTCCTTGCGGTCAGCTGAAACTGAATGAGTCCAAGGTCGACAAGTTCCTCGACACCCTAATGGACGACTTCCTGCCTAGGACGAACGCGTACTCGTCATACCACCACATCGGAGGTGACGAGGTCAATTTCAACGCGATTGCCCTCGACGAGACTGTCGGAACCAATGATTCTACCGTCATCCAGCCGCTATTACAGGACTTCATTGACAAGCACCACGGCCGAGTAAGGAAGCATGGATTGACTCCTATCGTCTGGGAGGAGTTCCCCCTGCACTACAACGTCACGATGGGAAAGGATGTGGTCGTGCAGTCCTGGCTGGGAGACGAAGCTATCAGAGACCTGGTCAGCCGCGGCTTCAAGACCATCGTTAGCAACTACAACTTCTGGGTGAGTTAATGAGCAGGATTTTAAACACCCCATGCGATTATAAGCTGATGAGACATGAAGTACCTCGACTGCGGCCGCGGCCACTGGCTCAACTTCGACAACGGCCCCGCCTTCCAAACGTTCTACCCGTTCAACGACTGGTGCAGTCCGGCGAAGGGGTGGAGGCTCATCTACTCGTACGACCCCCGGGCTGGGCTCACCGAGGAGGAAGCCAAGCTTGTCATTGGCGGGGAGGTTGCCGCTTGGAGCGAGTCCATCGACGAGACCATCATCGACAGCATCCTCTGGCCGCGGTCGAGCGCGCTCGCGGAGCTGCTCTGGTCCGGGCGCACCGACGCCGCCGGCCAGAATCGCTCGCAGATCGACGCCGCCCCGCGGCTGTCCGAGTTCCGCGAGCGCATGGTCGCCAGGGGCGTCATGTCCGCCCCAATCTACATGCCATTCTGCACGCAAGCCATGAATGCCACGGCCTGCGAGTTCGTTATGTGAGCTAAGCGTCTTGCGTGAAACACGTTGGCCAGGCTCTTTTTTAAGTGAGAGCCAGTCGGTGCTTCTTTCTTGTATAAGCATCAATTGCTGAAGGGAGAAGTGATGTATTCTCTTCTATATGCAATTTTCTGGGACAATTTTGCAATGAAACAGTTTAATTCCGACCCAGATGCTGGAACCAGACCCTTCTGTGCCTTTTCTCTACTCTCATTCATAAATGGTGACTGGTAAGAGGCACTTAGTACGCGCCCTCACGCGCTCCCCAGATGACCGCCTCTGGGACTCAGCCCGAGCTTCTACATCCCCCACAGTATCGCAGTATCTGTTCAAGTACCAATCCTGCCAGTTTAGCAGCGGCCCTTTCCATAGCCCGTTGCATGAACGCTAGGGAGTAGGTCCGCTGTAGTTCAGTATGACAGCCTACTGTACCGGCGTCCCCCCGCCCGACAGGTATCCGTTCACGAAATGCTGGATCCTGGAACCTCGACAGACCACCGTGGTAGTCTCGAACGAGGAAGCTCAGTGGCATGTCGTAGCCGGCAAAGACGTACGCAAAATCGAGGCTCGAGAGTGTAGAACGTGCCGCGGCGCCGGCTTTGCCGAAGCCATCCATAGTCGAACGGTGACGTTCGCACCGCCATCACGCGCTTGGTACAGGTCTGCTGCCCTCGTTAAGCTGGCCGCGCGCCGTCGGTACGCCTTGTTGTCGCCGGGGCTATGCCCCAGAGAGCACGGTAATCTCTTCAAGGAAGGGCAAAATAATTGAGGGGCACATACAACACCCGGGATTCGCTGGCCGTCACCAACCCAACTCCTAATGCCCTACGTGGCTAAGCCAGGAGAAAGCCGACGGGATCCAGAGTTTTCCACGTGGTATGGTTCGTATGTGCTTGGATACCTTGTTATTGCCAGTTGTGAAGCCATCAGAAGGATAGATGCGATTTTTTTTTTGGGGGGGGGGGGGGGGGGGGG
>QJNU01000749.1:0-33319 GCA_004154915.1 Monosporascus ibericus | reverse complement strand
AAGGATCGTCTGTGGACAAAGGGTGTTCCAGGCAGCACTCCTGCAGCCTGGGCCCACAAAGCCAGCCAGCAGGCAACACCTGTACGCACCAATTGCCGACACGTTTAGTAATAACAGATTATTAAAAATAATTTAGGTAACTAAGTTATATTATAAGTTGGTAATTTATTTAAAATTATAAAGGATAACGAATATATTTATACTAACTTGGGTCCGTTTAGATCCGGGGATTTATTCGGATTTATATCGTATAAGTTAATTGGATTCCTATAAATCCAGGGATCTTTTTGGATCCATACTGCTTAAATGCATGGATCCCTTTGGATCCGTGCATTTTTTTTGGATCTATATTACGTAGTTTTAGTTGGTATTTCTTTATGTCTTATCCCGACCGTATGCTTAAGCTGGTAAAATGTTGGTTCGTAATACCGGGCTTAAAACGAGAATAAACGAAAGCGTCACGAATTAAATGACTAGGGTAACCGTTATAAAATATGCTTAAGTAATAAGCGTAAATTACCTTAATATTTTTACGTACTTTTAATAAAGCTTTAGCAGATTTTAAATTTAATAAAATAATAGTAATAGTAATTAAGGATCGGATTATTTTTAAACTTTTTTAAAAAAGAATAATTATTTATTAAAAATTATAAATAAATTAACTATATAAGAAATAAATTAATTCTTAAAAGGGATAAAATTGTTACGGCTGCACCATACCGCTACACCACCAGGGCAAAAGATCGGTGGAATGATCGCAATCGTGGCAATCATCCTGGTGCTTACAGCCGTATACATGTCCTAGAGCTGTACGGTACCCCCGAACCGTAACAAAAATAAATCTTAACGTATTTTTTAATTATTAATTAATGTAGCGTTATAAACGTTTTATTTTATCTTTTAAAGAATTTATCAATTTTAAACTTAAACTTTACGATATATATCTTTAATCTGCTTAATAAATTCTTAAACTTTAAACCAATTATATAAAGTAACGGGGTATACGTAAATAATAGTTTCGTCCCAAGTAAAAAATACGAAAAAATTAATATATTGTTTCGAAACTGTCGGCAATTGGTACTTACAGGTGTTGCCTGCTGGCTGGCTTTGTGGGCCCAGGCTGCAGGAGTGCTGCCTGGGACACCGTTTGTCTACAAACGATCCTTTGTCAGACAATCATGTATGTAAGGGCGATTGCCCACGGACTAGATTTGTCCTTTCCCAGAACACACCGAACCAACGCATGAGAGTTACGCCAGATTCCTGCATTTGATCACTGTGACTGCTGACAAGTAATATTTAAATCGAAATTTAAACTATTAAATAAGCCTTAAAACGAAAAGATTTATTGTATAAAATTTGTAATATATACTTTATGATATTCAGTAAAGCATTAACCACTTTAAATGTAAACGATAAATATTATTAACGTTATATAAAATAAATAAGTTATAAATTAAAGGATAATATAAGAAGGTTTTATTTAATATATAAACTGTATTTTAAATTAATAATCTCAGGAACTGTAACTTAAACCGTTATATTATATAAATAATAGCGAACTTTTTGTACTAATTCATTCTTTTAGTTTTAAAACCTTTCTTTAATTATTTAATTTTTATTTTATTCTTTATATTTATTATACGTTTATAAGTCCATAAAGTATTTCATACATAATTCGGGATATAAAATAAATACTAATTTTCCTAATTTAGGTAACAGTTTTATTTTATGTATTTTTGTTAATTAATTATCAATTTTTATATATCGCGCGTTTAGGTGGAATCCGCTATTCATTGTTAGGGTAATTCATTATGTGGGGTCCGTGGTTAGGAGTCATTCCATGGTTTCAAAATTAGATTTCGTTTATGTACCCGCCTTTTCGATCCTTGCATCAGGCCGAAGGCCACCCTCTACACGTAAGAAATAGCGGAGTCCTAGAATATACTTGAAGCAGAAACAGGCCTCACCGGTTACACTCAATACTACCTCCCTAGGTCGACCAGGAACAGGAAAACCCCACTCGCCAAGGAGACGGTTGCACGTTGTCGCTGGAGAGGCCCCTGCATGGTGGCCTGGGATCCGTATGTATCCCCCAAACGTTAATGGTTTATTTTCCGCTACCCTGTAAGGGCCGGCCATGTTGGCACTCGAGCTACCCTCCAATAATGTCCACTAACTACAAGTCCTTTTTCACCGTAGGACTGAAACTTTCCATGCTAACCACTGAACCTTTTCCAGAAGCAGATGCTTATCTCTCGCAGAGTGCTTACGCGGGAATCAGTATGGCAGATAGGGGTACAGAGCCAAGCTCGAGGGATACTGAAGGTGCTCAGTCTAATAAATAGTCGGCATACATCCTATTCTGGGACGTCGAGAACGGCTAAGCTAGCTTTTGTCAAAACGTCGAATTGAAATACTACTTTCGATATATAACAACCTGTCAGCAGTCACAGTGATCAAATGCAGGAATCTGGCGTAAGTCTTGTGCGTTGGTTCTATGTGTTCTAGGAAAGGACAAATCTAGTCCGTGGGCAATCGCCCTTACATACACGATTGGGTGACAAAGGATCATCTAAGGACAAAGTGTGTCCCAGGCAGCACTCCTGCAGCCTGGGCCCACAAAGCCAGCCAGCAGGCAACACCTGTAAGCACCAATTGCCGACACAACCTTTAATATTCGTGTAATGCTAATAGACAGGGAATTGCTTCAGTGCACTGTTTAAACTTCAGGTTTCTGGCCGTAGGCAACGTGCCTGCCTAAGGTAAGTGTTTGCCACTTTCAAAGGAACAAACTTACAGATAAAGATAGGAATGGATTGTTGAGTCTTTTAACTCCTTGCGCAGTTCTGCTAGGTACACCTGGGCTTTCTCTAATGACCATTACGCCACATATCTTGTCAGCCCGTTCTCACCCCTTCATCAAACGTCGCTCACCTCGAGTGCCGTCGTCAGCCCCCTGAGAGCGAACCTTCGAGCCCTTCCAGGAGGAAAGGTCTATCCAATGCTCCCTACTCCTTAAATATCTTATTCTTTAACCATGGACCTATAGGAACTTTGAATCTGTGTTCACGAACATTCACAAACCCAGCAGCCGTGATGGACTCGCGTGCCACCTCGCTCACTGCGAATGTCTTTCCTGTCGTCTCACCGATCGCCTTGAAAAGATCCCACCACCTTACCGGAGCTGAGTCCTACGCCAAAGTCTCATCGTCCAACATTGCCTCTCCTGATAATTCGACTCGCTCGACGAAGCCGCCATGCTTGAGACGTTTAAAAAGTTTAAGAATGGCGAGACCAAAGTGGTAAGGGAGGACGAGTTCGGATTTCGTCGACTTTGCCACGGACAAACAGTCTCGTGGTGGCAGTACTGAGCCACGTTAACCACACCTTTATCAGTCGCCTCTTAATATGTCATGTCCTTGCTAGCCCTGGAGGGGAAGGGGATATATAGCTAACGGCGCCCTGGGTGCTCCAAGGGAACTTGGAGTATTGCTGACCTTTTGGGTTGTTGGCGCAGTGGCAGACAGGGCAGCCACCGTGACACAATAACTCGTCTTCTTCTTCTCGTTCCGTGTACTGCCAGAAATCCTTAATTACGAACGGTATCCGCAGGTCTTCCTCACGATAGGCTTTCCAGCAAGTGGTTGCCCGGCCGGCAATGCAAGGCGCTCATTTTATCACCTTGTTAATAACAAGTCGCTTTGTCTAACCCTTCCGCTTGATTGTAATAAACGGCCGGCCGTCCTTTTTGATAATCGTAAGGTCGAAACTAAGCTTTTTTTCATTTATCCAAAGAAACCCGAAGATCGTAAATATAAACTATAGCCCGGTTTCGTTAATGTCGAACTATTCGGATGTTATTCCCGGGATCTGCGATCCCAAAAGTGGGCCTGCTCAGGCACCTCAGCCCAGGCTCAGCCCACTTCAGCCTGAACTCCGGGCTCCTCAGCCATAGCTCAGCACCAACTCAGCTCTGGAAACGGAAATGGATTTTGGTGAGCTTGAGTTTCGTGTCCGAGTACATTGGTATGCATTATGGCGTTGCTTAAGGGGTAGCATCCGATGTATTGGAAGACGCAATTACGGGATATCGATGATAAAGGTGAATAAACGGCAGTAGTTGGTTGATGTGACTAACGTCCTGAGCGCAATATAGAAACTAAACAAAGTAGTTGCAAACAGGACCCCAATTCACAAGCCATTTCCAGAACACATGTGGGCCCTGGTCAGAGTACACCCTCGCAGGGATTATTGCAGTTAGCGGCATACAAGCCCCATATTCTGGAATGTTCTTACCTGATTGGTTGATGCCATTAAAGATGATGTGGCTGAGGGGGCTTTATGTAACCCCCAGCTACAGAATCAGCTCCCTTGCCCTGGGACTTGTACTAATTGGCAAGTATTTTCCACGGTAACATGTATGGCTAATACATAGAGATGCTCTGCCATACAGGTAACGAAAACTGGGGCTTGTAGCGCACTAACTGCAATAATCCCTGCGAGGGGGTAGGGTGCCGTAGGCCGGAAGAGTACTAGTATCACGCATGTCAGATCATACGATTATTGGACCCGCAAAATAAATGTTGCATGCGGCTTAAAAACCCCATCCCACTTAAGCTATGCCACCTCCATGACACTGTGCCGCCCCAATAGACGATCGACATTATCTCGGTTTAAAGGCCCCACCCGCACCCGCTGCAAAGTTGCGAGTTCTTGTATTTGTTAGACCTATACTAGTAATGCCAAAAAATGTAAGGTCCAACGGTATAGCGGAACGTTATTAGGTCTCATCCCCCCTCGGCTACAACGTACCTAAAGCTAGATACTACTGGCATGGACTCCCTGCTGGCATGTACCGATTTTCCCTTATCGGAACCTTTATCCATGGCCAATCGGGAGCTTTTATTTTGGTCAATCGATTCCATTCTGGTCGGCCCATAATCTTGGTCACGCGGAATCGAACCCCCCACGCCAATTCTAGTCTGCCTCTTGAGCTTGGCGAACGATGAGGTGTTAGTATGTCGCATCTTGCGCGCACGGGAATGATACATTTTCTCTTGAATTTCGGTCAAAGCTAATGCAGGCCAAGTCGGACTAATGCAAAGGATCATATATAACTCCGAAGATAAGCTACAGTTTGATTAAGTGGACCGGAAGCCGAAATACCGCAACAAATGAAAGGGAATGGAAAAACTATTCCGTCCGGAGAACCTAGCAGGCGGGGCGCCTTCGCCTAGATTAGCTTTAGCCGAATTTCGATAATACGGTATGGGTATGCCACTGCACGAACGAGGACTCATAACTATTACCTGTAATGCCAAAAAACGTGAGACCCCACATTATGGCGAGACACTATGTGGGTCTCATAGTACTGCAACCAATCATTCGAAGCTCTAGCTAGAAGTCGTCGTCTCAACCGTTAGTTAGGTGGGGACACCATGTATGTTGGTTCTAACTCAT
This sequence comes from Monosporascus ibericus, assembly GCA_004154915.1. Classification (NCBI taxonomy): domain Eukaryota; kingdom Fungi; phylum Ascomycota; class Sordariomycetes; order Xylariales; genus Monosporascus; species Monosporascus ibericus. The sequence continues at coordinate 27,856 of QJNU01000749.1, read as the reverse complement.
CCACCTTTATAACACGCTGTAGAGCGCTTGGTATGGGACGTCAGCTATGACATGTCTTCGGTAGATCCAAGTATCAGCTGCTTTTACATTTTCTCCCGCAGGCGCTAAGGAACACAGCTAGGAAGGCGAGCAATGAGATAGAGACTTGGACGAATGGAAGCAGGGTTGCCATAACAATGTACCCTCGCACCTCAGCTAGTGCAAGATGTTCACCTACAAAAAAAATGACATGGCTACCAAGTGAGAATGGTACAGATAGGGGCCAGTCTGCACTAGGTTGTCGCATCTCTTTGGTACCACACGTCAAGAGATCAGTGCGGTGGCTGAGCTGTCAGGCAGCCAGGGACGGTTACATATAGTACTACCAGCCAGTCATCCCACTCTATTCTGTAAGTCGCCCGACTCTAGGTGGGTATAAATCCGGTTGCATGGCGTGAGTGCAAGAATTCTCACTACTTACTCCCTTAGTCCAACCAGCGACGCATACTTTGTCTATACGCTTACCTCTCAAAGACTTTCGCAAAATGGAAACCCCCTTGCTACTCAAAGACTTTCGCGAAATGGAAATCCCTTTGCAAACCCCAAAGCCGCAAGTAAACATTCTTACGGACTATATATCGGAGGAAGAAACGACTTTCTCTGTATACTGCCACGATAGCACCTTCAAGCATGTAACGGCTATGGACAGCAACGGACAGCCTCTGTTCCACGTTATGGGCACCACCCTCGGCACGTCATGGAGCTGGCGGCGTAAGGTCTACGACAGCTCCAATGACCAACGCATTTTCGACTTCCGTCACAACAGCTTCGACATCAAGTTCGGGTGGGTTGCCGAGAATCCTACGGGCCGAAAGCTTTGCTCGCTCAAGAATAAATCTCAAATCAACACCAAGCAATTTGCTATCGACGCAACCGTATATACCGAGTCCGGCGAGGATGTCCTGGTACTTATGCGGTCCACTGACCATTCGGCCTTGACAGTAACCATTAGCGTTGGTGACACGGCTATTGCGACTATTCGCAAGGCCGAGGATAATACGGCCTTCCAAGGGAAGCGAGACAGAAGTGTCTGGGCAGTCCGAGTTGCTTCTGGAGTCGATTTGAGTTTAGTATGATTTCCCCGGCTTTTTCTACACTTGCCTGTGGTTAAGATATGTTGCTAATGGCGGGTTTAGATAATGGTATTGGTGCTATGCCACGCGCAAATGGAACGTGACTCGTATGAGGTGAACCCAGCAATAACGGGTATCGATGTAGGAGCCACATGTGTCGGCACATGTGTCGGCTTGGCTTGTTGACCAACTATTAAACATAGTCGTACGGTTTATGTTAGCAGTCTTAGTGTGAGACTTGAGAAATGAAGGAAACTAGTCATTCTCTTTCTTCCTTTTGGTTTGAACGCTTGCGGGCGCGGGATTTTCAATGCGACATGTCATGGTGAGAAGATGTAGTAAAAGGAAGAAAAGGAATACGTACCACAACGGAAAACAGCTAACCTTTGAGGGCAAAGATCCTGGAAGGGGGGAGATCGTGTTATGACCTAAAGGCCTTGGCTCAACCAAAAACGGTCGGTTACTCGGTGTTTGCCTCAGACCACCGGGAGAAACAACCATCAACGGGATTTCATGCGACGCCACAAATATATCCACTGTTCCATTAAACGCATTCGTTATTACTCCAGGTACAATAAATATGCTTAAAATTCAAAATCAATGGAATAGTTGGGTCTAACGGTTGACCATGCGTATGTAACCCCTATTAGCCTTAAGCCGTGCCCCCAACAACGAGCCCGAAGGGGCAAAAGTTTATATGCAGCTTAATGTACATAAATGCCAGTCATGCCAATGGAGGTATCTCCGGTAGGCTGGGGATTAGCGATTAGCTCAACGAAAAACGGTTAAGTTAAACTTGTAAACTCGTTGATATGGTTCCGCGTATACAGAGCTTCTGCACTCTAAGTTCTGAAGAAACTCAGAAACCTTAAACGTATACTCATTAGAGATTAAAGAGATGATGCATCTTTCCAGGCGTTTAAAATATTCCGTCCTCAACCTTGAAACACTCACATACTGCTCTAAAATACAATCTCCACCACTTATTTTACGGCGTATCGCTTGTGTATTATTCTGTCACACCGCCGGCACTATTTTTCTTGAACTAGGCGAGTGACGACACTCTGAGAAATATCTTGGTCAATCTAGTCCAGGAGCTGTTCCTTTGCACACGCTATACATAATGACGGAATATAATATTTGCTGGAGCGTCTTACAGCCCGTCCTAAGAGCTTCAAACGCCCTTCTTTCTAGAGAACCACCACGAAGCCCTAGCCCAATCCCGTTCGGTGCGCACACAGGAGAGCAGGCTCCCAACGACGGCAATCCTCACTACAACCCGACGGCAGGGAATTCTCTACCAGTGCCCCAACAGGGAAATAAATGTTTTCAACCAATCAAAGAGCAAAAAACAGACCCGGTGCTAACTTCTATCTGGCCATCGCTGCCCCCTCCTGTACACTTCCAAACCAAGCTGATTTCGGATGGAATGACCCCGAGGACTTTTACGCACGATTGGTTTGGGCTTCAAGCCTATTTCACTCGCGCATTCGTAACGTTTCATTTCATTAATACCACAAACTATACAGGGGAGGCTATCGCCAAAGGAGAAGTCAAGATCAACCACAATATTGTTGTGGGAAGTTGTAAAGGAAAATAACTTACTATCAGACATTGCCCTCTTTCGGTTTATGAATAGGATTCACCTGAGGTGTGCGTACATTGACGAATTCATGAGCTTTGAGTACGGGCGTGACCGCTCGAGTCCCGTGGACCCTTGTTATCCTTGGTTTATGCCGAACGCGGAGTTGGATTGCTCGCTCTTCAAGAGGGGAATTCTCCGCCAGTGGGAAATCTCGCCGGACAAAAGCAACCGCAAGGAATACGAGCCCAAGAAGGAGATCTTCGTCAGGATGTACGGCCTCGGAAGACACGACCTGGAGTTCATACAAGGCCATAAAAATGTGGCGGAAAGAAATGAGATGATAAACACTATCGAGCGCTTCCACAGTCTTCGGGTGCTCCTCGGGCTCCGAGAAGTGTCAGATGTCAGCAGACAGCTCTCGTTCTGCTCCTTTGCGATCCGGGACGCCAGGAAAGCTCACGGGCGGCCTGGCACGGCAGCCTCCGAGTGTATAACATTGGCCGAAGCGCGCAGACGCGAGTTTACAATCGCTAAGATTCTAGTAGACAGTCTTTGGGATGATGTGCGAGAGCGTCCGAGTCCCAAGGCCGTAAGGACTTTACGGCGACAAGACAGGGGCAGACCAGGAGATTGGAAATCCTTGAGTGAGAGGAAGCAGAGAGAGCTGCTTGGGGGCAACCCCGGTCTGATTAGGCGATTTGTCGGAGATCGACCAAATGCCTCGAGTCGTTCAAGACCTGCTTACCAGTATAGGAAAGCGGCTACTGTTCTTGGTGTTGGGATGCCTGTCTAATGTTTGAAAATCAGTTTCTGGCGTAAATGACATGCTCTAGATTCTATATTGGGTGATGTAGCGTGTGGTCGGACAGTGCTACTGAATATCTTATTGGTTTGGCCTGCACGATCTTCGAGAAACAAAGGAGAAGGGGTTGTGTGTGTGTGTGTGTGTGTGAGAGAGAGAGAGGATATCTTCACCGTATTCATTCGGGCGGCGGAGGTTTTCCCGTAACTGGACCGGAGTTTCCACCTTCCTTAAAGGGGTTTCTTCTATCTGGCCCGGGGCCGCAACTCAGCTGGTGTACCACCCGTGCGTCAACGCACCGTACCCGGCCGGAAGATATATGGCTCATCGTCCAACTTGAATACGCTCATTTACTCGTAGACACCCGTGCGTTAATAGTGGGTAGATCCTTTTCTCTATGCGCTCGCAGCCCATCATGAAAGTCTGCCATCCCGTATTAATCAAATAAACACTGAGGTGATTTGCTAGCAGATATGCCTTCCAGTAGTAGTTCCTTGAGATAACGACGATTAACAGTCGACCTACCTCCGAGCCGCCACATGGATGGTATGGCTATCAACCACACGAATATAATGCTTAAGACATTACATAGATATCAGGTAGATAGCGATATGCTATGTGTCCATGGCCCATGTGTCACTAAGCGTCTCAAAGCAAGGAATGGATAAGATTAGGGTATTAGGAGTATCAATGTGGATCATTTGTCAAGGGACATTAATCTCAAGCCCGAATCCCGCAGGTCATCTAAGCCTAACACCAGCCTACTCCTTCTTGAGGCTATCATAGTATACCTTTGCGGCCTTATCAATGATCTTCTTGACCTCGGAAGCAGGGATCTTTTCCTTGCGGTCGAACGAGTAGAGCCCGTTGACCTCCTGCTCAATATCCGTCCTGGCCACCGATGTTAGCATGTGTGGTTTACCCGTTCTTTGGCGGGCGACCCGACTTACAGCTGAGTATATACGAAACAGCAGATATGTCCAGCCTGGACGACCGCCATCATCAGGGATTCGATGCGCTTGAGCAGGTCCTGGGGGTCGCTGGCCGTCGTGTAGCCCCAATCCCGATCTCCGCCTTGGGTAGCGGCGGCCGGTTTGATGTTGACGCCTCCGAACTCGGTGCAGAGGACCGGCGCCCCCTCCCTATGTTTCGTTCCCTCGTCGATGACCTTACCGTCCACCGAGATGGGTCCGGCAAAGAAACCACGGTTGGCTAGCTTGTTCCCTAGGATATCTTCTAGGGTAGCGCAAGACTTCGCGAGGGCTGGTGCGTCGTTATAGTCGTGGAAGGTGCTTAGATCAGTGATAACATGCTCCCAGCCACAGTTGTCATTGACCGGTCTGGTTGGATCGATAGTCCTATATAATTCATTAGCAGTGTCGCTCAAGCCAAGCGTCGAGTGGCTCACTTAGTCAGGTAATACAGCGACCGCACGTGGTTCCGCTGCGTAACGTTGTCCTTCAGAGACGGATAACCCCAGCTCTCGTTGACTGGTGTCCAGGCTACGACACATGGGTGGTTGATGTCTCGCATGACAGCCTCTCTCCATTCCTGCTCGAATCTAGCTGCGTACTCCTGGTTGAACTCATAGGCATTCGCAATTTCGCCCCAGACAAGATAACCAAGCTTATCAGCCCAGTACAAGAATAGGGGGTCCTCTACCTTCTGGTGCTTGCGGCACCCGTTGAAGCCCATTTTCTTCGAGAGTTCAATGTCTGTCTTGACACTCTCAGGGGAGGGCGGCGTCATACCCGTCTCTGGCCAGTAGCCCTGATCAAGGCATAAGGCCTGGAATAGGGGCTCGCCGTTTAATCGGAAAGTTCTGTCCCCTTTGTTCCAGTCTAGACTTCGGAACCCGGTGTAGGTGTTGACTTCGTCAACTACTTTCCCAGAGACGTCATAGAGCCGGATGGTTACGTCGTACAACGTAGGATAATCAGGAGACCAAAGAGCCACGCCGCCGGACCAGCAGCGAGGGTTTTCGAGAGGCGCTGCGTCCGCCAACGAACGCGGAACCTCCAGCTGTTGCTCCTTGCTCCACGACAGACTCAGATCAACGAAGGCGTAGTCTTTGTCTTTTTGCAGATCCACCTTCTTAGTCGCAACAGAGTGGCCGTGAAGTTTACCTTCAATCTCAACGCTGTATTGGTGGCCAGCTCTGCGGCCTAAGACGGCCACTTTCGCCTCCAGCAACCCCTCTGAGATATTGTTCGATTTAAGCACCGTTCCATAGCTGCTATTTCCTATGCGAGCAGCTGGCACGACCTCCGTCCATACCGTCTGCCAAATACCGCTAGATGGCGTATAGAATATGCTTTCCGGCTGGGGCCCCCAGTACTGCTTTCCGCGCGGCTGAGCTAGGTCGTAAGGAGAGTCCCGGACTCGCATCACAAGGTAAAGATCACCTTTACGGCTGTTCTTCCAAGCATTCGAAAGGGCATCGGTGATATCCACGTCGAACGGAACGTGCCCGCCTCGGTGGTGTCCTACGGGATGCCCGGAAGCCCACAGAGTCATCTCGTAATCCACGGCGCCAAAGCGAATCAGGACTCGATCTCCCGCTTCCAGGTCGGACTTGTCCCGTGGATCGGAGAACTTCCGCTCATACCACAAGACTTCGTGTGCCTCATTGTGGTTTAATCCGGACGCCGGAGTTTGGAAGACGAACGGCACGTTGATGGCCTGCTTCACGTTCTCGCCCCGGTTTCTCGCCTCGAACCCCTTTTCCTTGAGTTCTGGGAAAGCGGCCAGCCTCTGAGCCTCAGCCTCGCTCATACCCGATGCGGCGAGAGCAACCTTGTCAGGGACACCATTGATGTGCCATGCCTCCTTGAGTCCCACATCTTCGTCGTCATACAGAAGCGACCAACCGTCGTTGATGGGGTGCCATCTCTGGTTTGCGTGGACAAAGTCGGGGCGGGGGTAGAAATCCTTGGAGTGGTAGGCCATTTTGGGTCGTCGGCAGCTTTCAATTACCTTGTCTGTATAGATAGCTGAAGAGCAAGGAGTGGCACGAGCGCGGCAGGTGCAATCCTGTTCAAGTACTCAGAAGAACCCTCAAAATCTCCCCGCTCGTTCATACAGCCCGTGTTTACGCGTCGCATATTTTAGAACCCATTTCTGTGAGACGTGGGGATTGCAGGATCTACGTCATTTGCGCCAATGAAGTTCGTCAGCGACCTGAAAATTGGGCGGACTCCGATTTTTATTATTCGCATGGGGAGAAAATTGAGAGACGGAAAACCCTTTATCTTGTTTGGGATCTGCAAACGTGCATTAGCATATGCGGCACCCCTATAGCCAGTGGATATTAGCACCTACCTCACCCGTCACCCCGTTTAAATCGATGAAATACCGTTATATTGATTGTTTACAGCGGCCACCTATGGCGCTGTTGTCTAGAATCAATCTAGCATCAAAGGAATTGCGTTAAAATGGCTAGTAGGAGTTGCCCCTATATTGTTAAAATAGTCCGACCAGCCTGCTCTTTATATGTACAGCCAACAAGAAGCAGAATGGACCCGTTCTCCAGCGCCCTCTTGCATTAGGTCTACATGATCACATATTCATAAATTTTTGTCAAGCAATCCAGAAATGTACCTCCTGGGGCACAACCTAATATATCGGTAAGTAATCCAGACACCCATATAACTATGTATTATTGGCGTAAGGGAATCCGCAGCCCATCAGGGTGTAGACTTGTTTAGATAGGTTGAATGCATAGCTCTGACGTAGTTTCCCGTACCAGGCCATACGTATCAAAAAGCCATAGAACACTCAGAATCCCAAGAAACATGGATGCGTATTCCTCCTGGTGAAGGCCCTGATTCCGAGTCCGTACTTGGGGCTCTCTAACATATATGCTCGTGGCCAATTCGCAATGAAGGTCCTCTCGCTCTCGGCCGCCGTGCTCCTCTCGGCGGCGCCCACGGCGTTCGGCTGGGATGCGTCCCGGAGACTGCTCCGACCGCAACATACGCCTGACTTCCTTCGTCTGGTGCTCCGCCGACGGCAAGGGCTGCTGGGTCCCGCCTGGCGCATACCTGATGAGCCGCAGCTCTCGGCACGTCAATCCTGCGCTGCTGCAGCATGACTGCAAGTACACCATCGCCCAAATCCAACTGGGGACGACGAAGGCGACTACCCGCGTGATGCGACGGACGGCTTTACCGCGCAGACGCACTGTATGGCCGATAGCCTGGACACGCATGCCTAGTTAACTCGCGAGAGCGAGCACGACAGGTGGAAGCTCGGGGTCCCTCGGGCTTGGTGTGCTGTTACTGATGGCCATCACGGCGTTGGTTGCTTGGATAGTGGTCAGGAAGAGCACAAGAGCCCACGCAACTAAGCCCGTCAACAGGAGCTCTTGGTGAACCTAGGTGTTGGAAAACTCATTTCCCGTAGCGCAGATAATTCCTTCTCCACACAGACAATATCTGCCCGTCCCATCGCATTAAAAGACGTAGAAGTGAGAAACAGCTCCTTCTGTTGATTGGATATAGCCACATTATTCTGTTCCGTCATTCAACTCATTCTACAACCAAATACCCTATACCGGGCACTGACCAATGACTATACCCATCAACGCCGACGTAACAAAACAATTCCTCGTAAAAACCGAAGGCTGTCATACTCCCCATCACACACGTCTCCCCTATAAATCTTGCCCGTTAAACCCCCCTTAATTATCTAGCTAGCTTTACGCAACGCCCGTAACGCGCCTCACGCTCTTCCTCGCACCCTCGCCACTGATCATGATGGCGCCCTCCATCTCGAGCGCCCGCATCGTCTCGGCGAAGTCAGCCGGCTCGATAGGGACGCTAGCGCCCTCGTTGAGCCGCCTGCTGACCTCGCTGAACCGGACGTTCTGGCCGCCGCTCGTGAGCTCGTCGAGGAGGCGCAAGACGGCTTCCTTCATCTCCGCCTTGCGCTTGCGTTCCGAGGCGCTGGTGCCCTCGGTCAGCAGGCTCATGTCGATGCGGCCCTGGGCGTCCGTCGCCGCCGTCTTGAGCGCCGACTGGATCAGGCGCTCGGCCTCTAGGACGTCGGCCTTGGTGACCGTCTCCGAGAGCCGCATCTTGGCGTGCGCCTCAGCCAGGCGGATCATGGATTCCAGCTGGCGGGTCGTGGCGGTGATGCGCTTCTCTGCCGCTCGGACGTCTTGGCCGAGCTTGCGCATGTTCACGTAGGCGCCGACAAGGGCCTGCGACGCATCTTGAGACAGTGTAGGGTGGATATGCGCTCGAGCGTAGGATATATAAGCTGTAAGGAACTCAACGGACTGGATAGATGGTCAGCGGATGTCCCATTCTACACAGCTTAGAAATATAACTTACCAGAATTTCGTTGCTCGAGGCGGCCGACTGCGGTTTGTCCTCCAAGTACATGGAGAGCAGATGGCGAGCCAGTTTGCGGTCATTCGATTCATTGATACGGTCAAGAATCAAGTATACCAGGTCAAAACGAGACAGAAGGGTAGGTGGCAGATCGATGTTCTGTGGCACCGGGAGATCGGGATTGTACCGAGAGCCAATGGGGTTGGCTGAGGCTAAGATGCTCGTTCTGGCATTCAGCGTGGTGATGATACCGGCCTTGGCCACCGACACTGTTTGTTGTTCCATAACTTCGTGCAGGACTGAACGGGTCGAATCCGACATCTTATCGAATTCATCGATGCAGCAGACGCCACCATCGGATAGTACCAAGGCTCCGGACTCGAGTACCAATTGTCGAGTCTCGGGGTCACGGCTAACGTACGCCGTAAGACCGACAGCGGAAGACCCCTTGCCGCTTGTGTAGACACCGCGAGGAGCAATCTTGTGCACATACTTGAGCAACTGGGACTTGGACGTTGACGGATCACCGCAAAGCAACACGTTGATATCGCCACGGTACCTCGGGCTGCCTCCCTTCTGGAAAGTCTTGTTGGTACCTCCAAACATCTGCAACAGGATTCCTTTCTTCACATCGTCCATCTCGTAGATAGATGGAGCTAGTGATCGGGAAAGGAGCTCGTAGATATCAGGGCGGGCAGCAGTCGCCTTTATCTTCTCTTCCTCCTCGGGTGTGATCTTCCTCGTCTCCTCGATGTTGTTTTCGGGGTCGTTGGTTTCTTCATCGAGAGTTGTGTGATCTGCATCCAGCCGCTTGCTATCGACCTTGGCCACGTGAACAACATCGACGAAAGTCTTGAAGACGCTCTTTACCGTCCTCATGCGCGGATTGATCCTGACCGGACTGACACGGAAGATCCCGGTGATCTGGACGCGGTCACCGGCCTTGCAGAAGTCGACCAGCTCGTTGTAGACACACACTGAAACCGAATGCGGTGTCTGACCTGCAGGTACGGCATCCGGTGTCTCCTGCAACTTAATGACTTGCTTATCCTCGAATTCGCAACGATTGTGAATAATTTGCATTGAGTTCTTGGAATTGCAGAGGGGGCGGGGACACTCGGTCGGCTCTCGGATCTTGCCACGGTCAAGTCCAACGAGGAGAGAATGGCTGCAGACATTGCATCGGAAAAATGCCTGTCTCATATCAGGGATTACGGGCGTCGTCCGAATAACTAAGCCCTTGATGCAGATCAGTTTGTCCATGTCTGACGGGTTAAGATCTCGCAAATTGGTGACCTTGTCTAGGCCCCGTGGTCTGGTCATATATGTCTGGTCCATGACCTTCTCCTCAAGGGTTGGGCCCTGCTGCGGTCGTTGAGATGCTTGAGGCTCCTCGCTTCTTTCCGAGCTCGGGAACTGCATATCAGAACTCGGCGCCGAGCTTCGCTGGGCAGCTGAAGCTCCGTTGCTCTGGCTTCTCTGCCTAGCCATCTCCGCCTGAGCTAGCTCGATCATCACATCGTGGACAGATTGGTCCATAAGCGGCACGATTTCCTGGGGATAATGCTGGATTTGATGCCACATTTTCCTCGTAGGTGGGTAAAGCTTGAAATCTCCGATGTCGACGTATAGGATGCGCTGACCGAGAATCAGCATATTCTGGAGCTCTTCCCAGTAGACCTTGGTGTTGGATTCAGGATCGGCGTCGGTTTGCTCGGTGGTCATGCCCTCAGCCCACATCCGATACTTCTTGGTGAAATTCTTTAAGAAGTCCTTGAAGGAAGCATAGGTGTCGTCGATGGAGACGGTTGTACCCCAGATCGTCGCGTTGTCTTGTCCGCCCAGGTGATCAGCCTCGGAAGTATTGGGGTTCAGATTGGAAAATGATGCGGCCTCTGAGTGGATCTCCCGGACAACACGGCCAGTGTCATCAAGGATAACTCTGCTGCCAGCTCGAGGTGTGCCGCTGAGTATTTCGGAGTTGATATCACCTCTTCGGCTTGTTCTAGCCCTTGGAGTTCTCGATGATCCGACAAACAGACCGCTGCTCTCGCTCCTGAGATCCGACTGGGGATGCAAGTTACGACCCGGGCTAGAACTTGGTTCGTATCGAATAGGGGAGGATTCTAAGGCACCGTTTAGCTACGCGATTTGCGAATGAACTTAGCCTGTGCTGCACTTACCACCTAAAAGCCCGCTTGCCCTCGGTGTTCTGTCACCATCGGTTTGCATGTCATCCTGCGAATTCGACATGCCGCGCAAGGGCGAGCTAGGAGCGGCATTACGATTGTCATTGGTGCTCTGGCTATTACTGTTCTGACGCAGGGGGGTTGATACATCGCTATTACCATTTTCCGGCGAGGACTGGTAGAAGAGAGGACTCGATGCTAGCTGCGACGAACGAGTGTTGCGGGGAGTATTGCCAGGCTGTGGTGCGTTTCCATTCCCGTTCGCGGGGCTGCTGCGAGGCGCCTGAGAACTTCGCGTGTTCCGGCTGGGAGTTGCAGATTGAGAATTGCGCTGACTACGCCGTTGGGAAGGGGAAGACATATTGGTTCGATATGGAGTTCTGTCTTCTCTCAGTAAAGGGACGTATTATGTGATCAACACAGAGAATCGAAGTTCAAGGGAGAAAAGAGACGGAGATGTGGTGGATGTGTGGATGTGGATATGGTTGTGGATAGTGGGATACCTTTTGCACCCGGGGCAACCGCGTAAAATTGGGCAAAAACACGTCAAAGGGGGTTAGACGCGACTTTTTCGCGTAAAGTGGTATTTATGAAAGTTGTGCAGGGGTGTCTAGTGCACATCCCCCTGGCATTATTATACATTGCCTAGAGTTCCATAATGGGTACTATTAGGTATGATAAGCTGATCGAGGCTTATCAGCTAATACCGGCCAGTACAACGTGTATCTCTAAGTACCTGCCTGCTAAGGGTTCTTGTTAGGCACGAGTCCACGACGGAGCCGCTTAATCCATTTCTCCAATTGAGATGCCACCTTCACGCCGGAGCTTCAACATCGGCATCAAAAGCAATTTATAGCGAATACCACCAGCATCTTGAAATTACCACGAATTCACTCGATCCAGGAGGCTCCCCTTAACCCACCGCCCTTCAAGATGGCTCCTGGAATGTCCCTATTTTCCGTCAATGCCATCATCATCCTCAGCATTGACGACGGCTCACGGATATTCGCGAAATACTACGACCCACCCCACCATGCGCCGAACGCATCCGGTGCCTCGAACAACCCGTACCCGGACCTCAAGTCCCAGAAGGCCTTTGAGAAGGGCTTATTAGAGAAGACGGCGAAACAGACTGGCGACATCATTCTCTGTATGTCTAGAGTGTCCCTTTTGATTTGCCAGTTGGTTTTTCATGTTTCGAAGCTCAGCGCTGACAAAGAATACGGCGCGATAGATGATAACCGGATTGTGCTGTACAAGATGGAGTCAGATGTGATGATGTACGTCGTTGGCAGCGTGGATGAGAACGAGATATTGCTGTACAACGTTATACTCTCCCTCCGAGACTCTCTCCACCTCCTCTTCAAGTAAGCGCAGACTCCCTGGCCCGCTATGCGGACGACGCAGTCCGGCTGACCGGTGACAACAGGCAATCCGTCGACCGAAGAACCATAATCGAGAGCTACGACCTCGTATCGCTGGCCATCGACGAGATCGTAGATGACGGCATCATCCTAGAGACGGACCCTACCATCATTGTGCAGCGCGTCTCCAAGGCGCCGGCGCAGGACGTCAACCTCAGCCGCATCGACCTCAGCGAACAAGGCGTAAACAACCTGGCGCAACTAGGAAAGGCCAAGTTGACCGACTGGCTACGGCAAGGATTGTGAGGTGTTGAAGCTGGTTGTGGGGTCAAGGGCAGTGGCTATCTCGGCACGGCGTTGGTAAAAAATCATGTTATTCGTTTCTCTCCACGGGCATGTCTTGCGAAGCGGCTGTCGGGTTCATCAGTTAGTCTACGATCTAATCTGAGAAGCTGCCTTGCGCAGTCTGTTCATGACCGCTGCGCCTATATCCTCATTGTCCCCTATGCCCTCCACGAAGATGATGCTCGCGCCTCTTCGATCTAGCTCCCGTAACGCCGAGAAGAGACCGTGTGCTATGCTTCTGGTGTTCTGACCTATACTGAGATCCAGAACCGTTCCAATGGAAGAACCATTGGCGCTATTGTAGAGCTCGGCTTCTTGGACCTCAAGTTCGATGTCTGCCGGGTTCTCGCGGCTAACTTCCCCGTTGACCATCGCGCGTTTCTTAAATTCCCCACAACGTAATCCAGCCGCAGGTTTCCAAAACCGTGTGCGTATTACGCCAACTTTTAATGTCTCGCTCGTTACCCCGTTCGTCTGTCGTGCCTGCCAGTCCTTGCGAAAAGCCTCTAAATCCTGTTTTTGGACACCATCTTTAGCAGCCGCAAAACTAGCCTCATAGAGCACTACTCTAGCCCTGGGACTATAGTGCTTGTACTTCATGCCAGGTGCCCTCGGCGCGGCCTTGTCGAGTTCGCCGTGATCCTTGTATGCCTTTTCCACCCTCTCCCATCCGGGACAGCTTCGCAATTCCTCTATACTCACCCCGCCCGGCCGCAGGACCAGGGGCGGATCGCACAGGCCGTCAACCACCGTGCTCTCGACGCCGACCCGGCAGGCGCCGCCGTCGAGGATGAGCTCGATTCGACCGTCCAGATCTTCCAGCACGTGCTCCGCCGTTGTCGGCGACGGCCTGGTCGACGTGTTGGCCGACGGGGCGGCGAGGGGCGCGCCCGTGAGCTTGATGAGACAAAGCGCGAGCGGCGATGCCGGCATGCGCGCGCCGAAGCTCTTGAGGCCCGCGGTGACTTCAGGGGCTAGCCTTGAAGGAGTTGGGTTCGGGAGGAGTATGGTCAGGGGCCCGGGCCAGAACCGGTTGATCAGGGGCCTATATATATTCGGTATCCGCTCCCCCTGGTGTCCATTAGTCTCTCCCTTGGCAGAGGAAGGTGACGTCGACATCGCGGGGGATAGCAGGCTGCGCAGCATCCCGAGGTCCGAGACGTGGATGATGAGGGGGTTGTCTGACGGCCGCCCCTTGGCAGAGTAGATTCCCTTCACGGCTGAACTCCGTGTAGCGTCTGCCGCGAGCCCATAGACAGTCTCGGTTGGGAACGCTACAGGTACGTCTTTCGTCCTTAGGTAGTCCGCAGTCTCCCTCAGAATTTTGATACTGGGCGAGTCCGTTTCTGGGACCCGCCATGTACCTAATTTCTCTTGGGCCTCGCCCTCCCCGAACTTCCCTAAATCCTTTTCTATCACCTTAAGAATCCGGGTGCTCATCTTGGCTGTATTTTGCGGCAAGTCCTTTGACATTCTGGTGTGAGGGTGGAGGGCAGCTCGAACAGTTTTACGTCGGATGCGCAGGGGGGTTTCTGCACGCCAGCTTTACTGGTATGATATTTTTCGGTATCTCATAAATTTTCAGGAGATGGTCGTGGTACGGGCATAAATAGCCTCAACAGCTATTTGTTCCTCAGTTAGCATATATGAACCTATTATGTACCAATAGAATAGGCAAGCGAATTTTAAAGCCCCAAAGCACCGTCTCATGGAATGACTGACTCATAGTCTTAAACCAGAGCTGATAAAGTGAACCAATATGTACCCAAAAGTAAGTACGCAAAAAAGACGTCACTGCCGACATAACGGTAGCCCTCTGGCTCCAAAAAGCCCCAGGTACCATTATGTCACTGAAGCACCCCTAACGCAATATTTTCTAGGGGTTTCAGCATCCAGTTCCCTTGAATGTCTCAGTGCATGTTGTACCCGAGCCGGTGGATCCATCTTAGCGGGGTGCAGTGCAAGCCGTCACATCACCCATCACCGCATTGTTGCCATCTTTAGATCGACAATAACTCTCGCGCTCATATGGGTTTGCTGACGCCGCTGAAGTCCACTGAATGAGCAGGTGTGCGCCAAAAGTTGTTCGGCAGCCCAATTGAGATTTCGACATCTCGGCTTCAGCGTCGCTATGCGCTTCCCAGAACCCGGGTCCCAATGTCCGCCAACAGCATCCCCAATGGCGACTCCCCAGTCCAGCAGCACACGCCCAACCCCGATAAGCTGAAGAACAGTAGTAGCGGCGGCGGCACGAACCCTTCGATCCAGAATGTCACGGCCTTGTCCGACGTCCGCGCCGCGCTGGCGGCCCTGCACACGCGCGAGAGTACCATAACCAGCCGGCTCGGCGCCCTGCTGTCCTCGCAGGCCGAGCTCTCCCGCGAGCTCGGCCGCCTCGACCTCCTGCGCGCGAACCTCGGCTCCCAGGTCATCGCAACGCGGTCCATCAGCAACGGCATGCTGGCGTCGGCGGCCGAGACGGCCGGCCGGCTGTCCAACCGCGTCAAGGAGCTCGACCTGGAGAAGGACCGCGTGCAGCAGACGCTCGGCGTCGTCGAGCAGGTCGCCGAGCTCAAGGCCTGCGTCCACGGCGTCGTGGGCAGCATGGGGGCCCCGCAGGACTGGGAGGCGGCCGCGGGCTACATATCGCGCGCGAGCAAGATCCCCGAGGCCATCGTGCGCGGCGGCTTTGCGGCCGCCGTGGTGCCCAGCGTCGAGGTGCCCGACGCGCCCTGGGTAACGCTGGAGAATGCGAAGGAGAGCTTGTGCGGGCTCTTCCTGCGGGAGTTTGAAAAGGCGGCCAAGGAAGGGGACGGCGCGAAGGTCACGCGGTTCTTCAAGCTCTTCCCTCTAATAACAAGGGGCGACATAGGCTTGGACGTCTACGGGCGTTACGTTTGTCAGGGTGTGGCTGGCACGGCGAGAGGAGCACTCAAAGAGGCACCGATAGACGCTGGACGGAAAGACGGGTTCTTCTATGCCAATGCTCTCACCAAACTATTCGAACATATCGCACAGATCGTAGAGAACCATGGCGGACTCGTGGAGAGACACTACGGCGAGGGCAAGATGGTCAAGGTGATCGAGAGGCTTCAGATGGAAGCCGACGTGCAGGGTGGCATCATCCTGGACTCCTGGAGTGACGAGAGAGGCGTCGACAGGCGGCTAACGGACGTGAAGAGCTATCCATTTTCTTTCCTGGTACAGAGCTTTTTACCGCCTCAGAGGGGAGTTGGTGGAACACCTCGCATGAATTCGCCAGCGCTGGGTGGTGGGACCAACTCTCGAAATAGCGAGGACGAGGGGGTTAATATGAAAGAAGTCGACGGCTTACTCAGTGAGATCGCTGTTATGCTTGGCCGGTGGTCTTTGTACTCTAGATTCCTCGCAGGAAAATGCAAGGTAAGATTACAGACCGATTTTCCTAGACTAATGGCTAACTTCCAATAGAACCCTGAAGCCCCTGGCGACACAGATCTAACCGTGCCGGATGTCCTTACGAAATCAAACCTGAATCGAAAAGTTTCGGCGAAGTTAATCAGCCCTTATAATGTCATGTCCACGTTCTTCTTCAGGAGGTCTGTTGAAAAGGCATTCCAACTAGATGAAATGCCGTCCGGACTATCACTTAATCTCAACAAACCTGTCGACGGCAATGCGCCTTATATAATATCAGCCGTGGACGATGTAATGTACATCGTCAGCGCAGTTCTTCAGAAGTCCATGTCCACGTCACAGAAAGAAGTGGTCGGGTCAGTTATCCCAAGTGTGGGGAGGGTACTAGGATCCGACTTTATCGGCATGATCCAGCGGAAAATGCGAGATGAATCATATCCTAAACCCGTCATACAGCGGGGATTCCCGCCGGAAGACAAGATCGTCGCCTTCATCGTCCTCATTAACAGTCTCGATGTCTCAAACGAATATCTTGAGCGTATCATTACCACGCGGCTAGGGGTGCCGTCAGACGAGCCTAACGGAGCATCACATTCTACCCACCCTCTTGCCGCATCTTTTCCATTTCAAAACGACGTCAAATTCGTCACTGCCACCCTCAACAGTCTCAAATCGAGCTTCACCACCAAAGCATCCGAACTCCTCGCCGACGGCCTACAAGTACTGTTCAACAACGTTGTCAAGCTTAGGCTACAACAAGTCATGGCCGACACATTCCGCGATGCAGATTACTCGCTCACCGAAGACGAGCTGGCCGAGATAGCGCGCCAGAACGACACGGACGAGGAGGAGGTCCTCGACTATGTGCAGCGGCAGTTCGAGCGCGGATGGGACGCGCTCATGAAGCCGATCGCGCGCATCATGACGCCCAAGACGTTCAACACGCTGATAGACCTCACGGCGAAGCACCTGGCGCGGGTTCTGGAGAAGCGGGTGTGGTCCAGCAGCCGCAAGGCGAACGCGTATGGCGCCATCCGCATGGAGCGGGACTTCTCGGGCATCATCAGCACGGTGTCGAGAGGGAACTACGGAGCCAGGGAGCTATTCGCGAGAGTCTCCCAGACGCTCATGATCGCCAACATGGAGGAAGAGGAGTGGGAGGAGCTGGGTGCCGCAGGAGATGAGGACGTCATACAGTGGGTCCTCGACGAGGATGAGAGGCGCAAGGCGAGGAATCTCATTAAGGAATGAAACTGCGCGATTGTAGAGATATGGGATGTGTTCTTCTAGTCTACAGTAGGACACGAATGAGCGGCAGAAAAAATGGGTACCGGATCACTTCTAAGAATACCAACACAGAGGATGCTTTTAGTGTCAGGCGTTTATCATCACCAACCATCATAACTTCCTTGAAGGAGACTATGGGATAGTTGCGTATGCAAAAGAAAGGGAAAGTTTTCAACCTTATCTTAAACCTGTTTGTTCGCAGATTTGATATATAACAGGGACGTCCAGGCATAGGATCCCGAAGTAAACAAGTCTTTTGAGGTGAGTCTTTAACCATCGTAGTCCCAAATTGATGCATTTACTAACTATTTCGACTTATGCAACTATCAAGTAATTATACCGCACCTTATCTTTATATCTTATCGGTGCCCTGGCATGCCAGTTACAGACAATTGGAGTCGAGCTTCAACCTCAACTCCACATATCTATATCAGCCTCGTAGTCCTCCCACCTTCACACCACCACCTCATTCCACAGCCTCCTCAAATCATGGCGACAGCACAATTCGGTCTCCTCGATGAGCGAGAGGAGGGTGAGCTACATAAGATCCGACTCCTTAACGTCGAGGAGAAGCCTTTCAAACGCCTGACCAAACGCCTCGTCGCCCCAGGCGCCTTCACAAACCCAAACAGCACTAAATTGCCCACTCCGCCTCCGGAAAGCAATCAAGCCGAATCCCAAGATGGAACCGCAAATGCAAACAATCCGACAGCAACCCCCGACATCACGGCCCTGAAAGAAGATATCACGCTCGACTTCGCCGCGTTCGACTCAGCGATCGCGCGGCTGCAGCTCCTCGCGTCGGCGAACGAGGCGGAGCGGCAGCGGTACGCGGACGACCGGCTGCGGATCCTGCGGACGATGGACAGCGTGCGGGAGGGCAACGCGGCGCTGCGGACGCGGCTCGAGGGGGCGCGCGCGACGCTGGCGCAGCGCCGCAAGTTTGACGAGCTCGCGGACCGCATCACGGGCAACCGCATGCTGCGCACGCGCGCCGAGCAGCACGCGAACCTCGCGAAGCTCGCTGACGAGTGCGCGGACCTCGAACGCGAGAGCGAGGATTACGGCGCCACGTGGTGCGAGCGCCGGGGCCAGTTCGAGCGCCTCGTCGACGAGGGCAAGCGCCTGCGCGCCCTCATCCGCGACGAGAAGGAGGAGGTCGAGCGCCGCGAGGGAATGGATACCGGCGACAACAATGACGAGGCTGAAAGCGCGACGCCCGCTGGTACTAAGAGCGGTAACGCGACGCCGAGGCCCGATCACGCCGCCGTGAGCGCCAGCGCGTCCTCGCTGGGCCCGAAGGCCGAGGGTGAAGGGGGTGCCACGCCGAGGCCGTACAGCCCCGCTCCCGGCGCTGGAGACGAGGGCTTGAAGCCGAAGCCGGACGGCAGCGGTAGTTTTTCTTCGAGGGCGGCTAGCCAGGTTCCCAGCGTAAGAGCTGGCAGCCAAGACCCGAGCCTGCGGGCGGAGAGCCAGCAGCTGAGGGACGGGGAGCTCGAGGAAGGGGAGGATGTCGAGATGGGCGAATCTGGTACGCAGCAGCAGCAGGCTGATACGCCGATGAGCGAAGAGACGTACGAGAAGAGAGGGGCTACTGAGGGTCAGGAGGCTCGAGAGACTCCGCAGATCACCGTCAATGCCGTAGAGGATGGGGGAAAGGACGACAAGATGGATACCACCTAGGCGAACTATTTGCATGCTATCAGGGACAAGTTGCATGCAGTTCGTGGTGATAGACAGTAATATTATACCCGCCACAGAATTGCACTTTCGAGCAGAGAACTAATCAAGCCCCCTTGCCTTTACTGACCGAGTCTTTTACGCAAACGCATGTAGACTCAATTTATGTCCTTCGCCTGTCGCTTCACATGGTATCAATTCTTTTCATCCTATAACCGGCGGCACGCATGCACACGCGCATGCGCATACCGTCCCATTTCCCCTTCCACAACCTCGGTGCACTCCAGCACATCATCAAGCAGCCGCCGGCTGTCCCACGGCCCTGCCCGACTCCAGCGCCTCCTTCGCCTTGGCCATCTCGTCCGCGGAACCGCCCTCGCTCTCCGCCGTCGCGATCTGCTCCTCGAGCCTCCGGACCGCCTCGCCGATCTTCTCGTTTAGCGGGAGGAACATCGTCTTCGTCTCCTCGAGGGCCTTGCGCTGTATTTCAGTTCATCTCAGTCAGTCACCGACCTACGTAGCTGCACTTCCACGGAGGGAGCGGTACGAATAGATATGTATAAGTATGTATGTCCGTACGTGTATGTGTGCGTATGTGTGTCTGTAATGCTATGGGATGCTCGGGCGTTTACGCACCTCCTGCTTGCGCATGAACTCCGCGTTGTCGTCGCCGCCGCTGCCGTCCTTGCTATCGGCCGCCTCCGCCTCGAGCTTCTTCACCCGCTCCGTCTGCTGCGCGAGCTCCTTCTGGTAGTACTGCTCCTCCTTCACCAGCCGGTTGACGGCCTGCGTCGCGATTGTGAGGGGCGAGGGAGCGGGCATGGTTTTGTCCGGTTCTTGTGTCGTTCTGTGAAGGCTCCAAGATGGGGAGATGGGTGGCTGGACTACTCGGTTGCTCGGGATCTTGGGCGGGGGATCTTATGTAGGCAGTCGGTCTAGAAAGTCAAAGGTTTGGCGATGTTGGACTTGCATATTTAGTGTTTGCCCAAACCAGCAATATGTTTGGTGGGGGTTGGCGGGGTACAGTAGTGAGTCGTCTAAATGATTAAGCAACGTGCTGGTATGCAACTATCGAGTGGGCAAATAGGGGAGCGTCAACTTAGCTGCTGGTTCAGGCAGTGACAGCAATTACGCAGATATCTATATGTACTGGAAGCCACTTATACGCGGATACTATGTTCAATATAATTATTCCGTTTGGCCATCAAGGACCAAGTGAGTTCCGCAGCAGCCTACAACCAAATTCGGGAATGTTATGACTACCTCAACCCCCTGAGAAAAGGAGAAGGGCATATGACGTCTAGCTTTTGACCATTCATGTCTTAGGACGACTCAATGGCCAACAATCTTCTCTTGAAAAAAGGGTTTAGGAGAATTCCATGCAACCTTGCCATCGCTCATATAAAATACTTCGTCGCAGTTTAACGCCAAGGGGTAATTTCCCGTCTTCAGTTCCACCAGGAGCATTGCGGCGGATCTGAGGTAGCCAGGCCCTAAGTGGTCAGCTGAATCAAACTCACTGTCATCTGGCATCTAAAAACAGTTCGGATCATTGAAGTATCCCTAAACTTGCAGTCTAGATATAGAGCTAATTCAAACATCACAAGGCATACTCCCCGAGCTCGGTATCATCAAGGTCGGGAATGAGGTCCATGGGAGGGATCAAAGCGCTTTCATCGGTCGACTCTGAGCGCGAGCAGGTTCGCGTTCTCCCCAGCCCGCGGGCAGCATTACAAAGTAGCCGATTCATAGTACAAGTTGGTTAAGGACAGTCTTCAACTACCGCCCTCATGGAATTTGGACACCGACAACCAGGAGGTCCACGTCTTGATGGCCCAGATATCAGAAATGCGGAAAGCACATGCGCTGGATCCGTCTAACTCCCCCTACGTGGAAGACGACGACCAGATCGAGGCTGGCATCGCAGTTCGTGTGCATTGGCTGCGGATGATTCCGCAGAGCCGTTGCCCGGGCACGGTCATGATTCACGGAGGCGGTTTCTGTGTCAGAAACCTAGACAGCGGGGCCCGGCTCTGCTCTGCTTTCACTCGGCTGGCAGGTGTGGCTGAGAATGTCGACTATCTTCTAGCCCCTGAACACCCGTTCTGGATTTCAGTACATGATTCATATGGCGCTCTCAATTGGATACGTGTCGTCGGCTTTCTTTAGCATCGCAGTGTGTGAATAACAGGATGCAGGCAGCAGCCAATCTCCGGAGCTTAAAAATCAAACCGGAAAAGGGGTTTCTAGTCGCAGGAAAGACCGCTGGGGCTGACATTGTGCTCGCTATCGTGCATCTCTCGGCCCAGGAGTAGGCATCGCCGCCCGTAAGGGGAGTCTATAGCTGTGCAAGCTGGGTCGCCAACAAGGAAGCGGTGCCGGGAAGATATAAGCATCACTTCGTAAGTTTTGAACAGAACGCAGGCGCACCCATGCATACCATCGAGGCCTACGAGTTCATCCTGAGTAAGTCGGCAAGGAATTCCACTTCCGAATATGGGAACATAGCCGTGCCGTGCCTTGGGTGACGCCACCCGTCATCATCGTCGTCATCATGAGGGAACTACAAGCCGGGTCTGAGAAACCAACTGGCCTTCCCGACCGCGATTCCGGACTCGTGGATCATGCCCAGGACCTACTTCCAGGCCTGCGAGTTCGATATCACGCGCAACTGCATGGTGGGCACGGAGCGAGTCCGGAACGATGCTGGCGTGCCGCCGTGGTTAAATGTCCACAGTGTCTGCCGCACTCATTCTGGATTTGGAGCCCCCATATGACAGATGAGGAAGTTCGAAGCTGAACATTGGAGGGTTCGAAATGGCTTTTGGGTTGAAGAAGGAGCGGTGCGATGTCATGATATGTGACAATCTAGACTGGATTGTACGATAGACACTACTCGACTCACTCCAGGTCTATAAATACATACTATCTTCTTATTCCTAGTCATGGGAAGTATCAAATGTGATTATGATTGCTTCGTTCACTTCATAGCCCGGCTGATTCTTAAGACCGAATTGCTGCATTGGTACTGCCATGTTCAAAGCGATGTATAGAAGAACATAATACGGCCCCTCTTAGAACTGCTTTGAATGTGCAGCGGAAGCTCCCGTCCCCAAGATTAACAAATTTTGTGGAGCCCGCTCTCAGTAGCGTCATCGGATTTTAGATAGTAGCTCTCGCCTTACCAATCAAGCCAACCAAGGCTTTGAAGTTCGCAATTTACTGCTTCTTCGCGCATATCACTCGACTCGATGCGAACCTGTAGGACGAATCACAATCGATTTCTTCCGGCATACAATCGCAATGGCATCGCATGCTGCCTCAATCCGTGAGTAGAGCTAGCCTATGACCCCGACATTTCCGCTAACGGTCATAGCCTCCCTCATGTCTAAGGCGGAGGCTAAGCCTGCTGTGAATGTCGACGCAGCATCGAAGCCGAAGGTCAGTCCGGATTGAAGTTGTCACGGTCTTCCCCCATTGCGCTTCCGAAATTGAATGTACGTTGCTGACAATGTATACTTGCAACAGCCCTGCTGCGTCTGCAAAGAGGAGAAGTCGAAACGCGACGAGTGCATGCTGTTCTCCAAGTCCGCCAATCCCGTGAGCGAATGCCAGACCATGATCGACCAGTACAAGAGCTGCATGGCTGGGTTCGGGTTCCAAGTCTGATGTGTGTGAGGGGCGACTATAAGATTGAACGGCAGCAACGACGGCACGACTCACTACGAGGAATGTGTGTACACTAGGGACATCTATTCCTTTTTGGATCCAGCAATTCGGCGTTGAGGATGGATATCAGGTGAAATCACCTGAAAGTGGCATTCATAGGGCGTCGGACATAGACAACATCGCAGCTCACTTCGAAAGCATGCGCCTACCACCGGTCTCCTGTTTCTGAGAATCTTCATTGGGAAACCACCGCTTGCGGTACAAGAGAAAAGTCAAGCGGGAAAAGGAAAAATCAAGCGACGCTGCAAATCCGAGAGCAGGTTGTTATGCGGCTGCGCGAAGCTGGACGCAGGGCAAGTGCTCATTTGACGAGCTTGGAGCGTGCATTCAGCCTTGCATATGTCGCGTAGCCGCCCCTGACTTTGGAGTTCGGTTCTAGATCCTCACTCGTACTGTAGAGGGTGCAAGACGGAGAATACACCCTTATGACCCGTCCAGGAGATCATCGAAATCAGTTCACACAGATAAGTTGGGCTAAAGCGAGTTCGGCTACAGCCTAGCACGAAACCAGAAACCAGTTACTTCTAAGTCTCTACACCGGGGCGCCGGGGAGCTGTCCACGGCTTGTCTTGGGTGATTATGACGCGATATTCTGTGAACAGTCGACGTACTTGAACTTGTCGTATGTAGGATTTTGCCTTGGCCTTAAGATTCGGCCCTGTTTCCAACAGCCTATAAACTCGCATGAGCACCAACCTTAAGCCGTGAGTGGCTTATGAACAGCAGGGGGACTTTCCGCTGTGACATTGTCCATTGCCAGAATGGTCAGCTATGCATGTTAGCCAAATTTGATCCAGCCTTCCCAGGATCAGGAATCCTCTCAAATTTGCACCCCGAAGTTACGGGCCATGGGCCCATGGCGTTTGCTACTAGAAGCAAGGCTGCTCTGTTGCCACGTGCGTTCGAGCCTTGATCCCTGTCAGGTTTCCAATTGGACAGTGGAAACCGCTGGGATGACATGCACGGCACCGGCCAGACAGCCCATGCCTCAATTTTGCCGGATTTAGGCTAAATGGACAAACCGGCAGGTGTACGGGTAAATAACCGCACTAACATCCTGGCTACTAGGTACTCGGTATATGCAAGCTTACGGCCAAGGCCGAGTAGGGCCAGACGAACCTGAACATCCAGAATAGATGCAAGGCGTGCGTACGTCTTGTCTAAACTTCTTGTCATTCTTGGGACAATGTAATTCGCCTCAGCTAGTTTTCTTACTAGCGAAATCGAACACTGGTGATGTGGCAGCCACCGGGAGATCGCGTATTCCCAAGCTTCAAAGTATACCAGCAGCTAGACTAGCCACCTGGGTATGTAGACTCCAGGCCGCATTGCCGGGTCGGTGTAAAGTCGCTTAAGCCTGACGTATATATGTACATATGTGTATACATCCAGATTCGTGCAAGGGAGGGGTTTTCTTGCACAAACATTGCAGAGAGTACATATAATACATACAACCACTTGGCACTAGACAAAAACTGGAGGCTTACTACGAAGGCAGGCTCGAGATCCCACTACTAACCCAAGGTAGTACGTTGCATCAGTATAAATCTGAGAGTCGATTGGTAGGGGAGTTTTACGGGAGCAACCAACAAGAAGCTGATCCCAACACCTTCGTTTAATATAAATAAGGTCTTAATTGCATGCATGGCCTAATAATAACGCTATTAGGTTATGGTATTCTAATATCAACGAGTATATCACAGCTGCGTAACTCGTGTGTCTCTCCCCAGCGCAATTCGACAATTGGCTACAAGACCCGAGTCTCCAAAGCGGCTCTTTCAACATGGATGAGCTATGGCTTGGTTCGCTGGAAAGCCACACCGGAAACAGAAGCCTTCTTTCCGTAACCTCATGCCGCTAATAATGCCTAGCCAAGCACCTCCCATTGTTAGAACGTACGGTACCGAGAATATGGACTCATCAAGTGCCCCATCACCGCCCTACATATTAACTTCAGCTTCGCAGCGAATCCTTAGTCTACATGTATATGTACTAATCTACTCGTAGCCTAGTTGCGAATACCTTACCGAGAAAGCCTTCTGGCTAACAAGTTAGTTGTGATGATATGAGAGAGTCTTGGGTTGATCTGGGGTTCCCAGGTTCTTCAGCTTACACCAATGAAGTTGAAACCCATGTGCAGCTAGCTACTCGGCATCCATCACCCAGCGGAGAGGACGCCACCACCATTCTTAACGTTGGGCCTTCCGCTAGCCTCTAACACCCCCGGATCGAGAATCATCACTATATGAGGCTCGGAAACTTAGCGGCAGAACGTGCATCTGCCCCGGGAGAGGTAACATCATCTATTCCTTCTTGTCGGCCAATCCCCCCTGCTGGAAACTTAACGGGAGCGGCACAGCGGCAAGCTCTCTCGAGCATAAGCATGGTGGCAATAAGTCTTGTTACCTCGTAGAGATCGCAGGTATTATGTCGCCAGCGAGCGATGAGGTACATGTTCGCTGTCGATGATGGGGAAAGTCTTACCACATGCCCAGCGCTTGTGTAGGTACCTAGTATTAGAATAGATACATCACTTCGGTACCCAGCACTGCAGCGGCACCGCT
The DNA here is from genome assembly GCA_004154915.1 of Monosporascus ibericus. NCBI lineage: Eukaryota > Fungi > Ascomycota > Sordariomycetes > Xylariales > Monosporascus > Monosporascus ibericus. The sequence continues at coordinate 2,467 of QJNU01000749.1, read as the reverse complement.
GTAAGTAATCGGACCTTCATGGTCGTTCATATATGTACAGAATATGTACAGCGCACCAATAACAGCTTCCCACGGGTCGATTAGCGCTAGGAGAAAAAAAGGAAGCCATCACCTGCGGCCCGGTATACTCTCATCTACGCCGAATTTTAATGGACTAGCCTTAATTCGGCTTCCCACGCTCTTCGAGCACTCACCACGTTCGACCTCCGAAGGAAGAAAGGCGATGGTATGGGCCTCCCCAGTGTCATAACACCATTCAGTCGGCCCATAGTGGATACTCGATGATTGTGCTCTCGGGGCTACTGGTAGCAAACTGGCTGCCTCCCTTCGACGGGCCCGTTCCTCAGAATTCTAGCTCTGCCTATGATATATTAAGCCAATCATACATCTGGAGATACATACCGTTCCATGTCTGTAGCGCAAGCAGGGTCGGATATCTTCCCGGGCTAGCATTCACGCTGAGTGTTCCTCGCCTATGTCAGGCCAGTTTGTAGCCTTTACAAAAACAACTGCATCCATGATGTGAGAAATACTTTGGTCGCGGCGGGGTCATGGCCTTCTAGAAGAGATCTACGTCCACCTACCTATATTACAGAACCATTCAGTTGTTGCAGGTCGTATCGCATAATAACAGAGCCTTCAATCATCCCGTTAGTAATGGCATATCCCCAAAATAGATGTTGTCGTTTTCTCCGGTAGACTACTGCAAACATGGCAAAGATGGGCCACCGTGAAGTGGCGCGCCACCACCCTTGTCCAGAGTCTGACCGATAATCAAAGCGTTGTTTGACTCTAGCTTGAAAGTCGACAATTATCAGTTTAACCGAAAACATGAGTATTCGGATACAACATTCCAACGTTCCCTCGGCCCCTAGCTGCGTGCGGGTCTATACCCCGACTGGGGATGGCATCTCCGGATTGGGGTAACGCGGGTGTGTGTACCCACCATTCCATGCCACGGTCACATCTAGAACGGGGGAGTGGTTCCAGATCTCCCATATCCACCCAACAGCATGTGAGCAAGGGGGGCAGAGATCGGGGCGCGTCTGTCGAGGCGAGGTTTCTATCGGTCCGCTCGCCCGCCTCTTCACCCCAGCGGAAGGAGATATATGTTGGCTGGGCTCCCTGCCTCAAAAGCAGCTCCTTCCTCTTCTTCTCACGCGCAACCCTCACTCTCGGCAGGAGGTCAATCCAAGGGGTCCCTACGAGAAAACTTTCATAACTCTTTAGTCAACTGAACACAGCAACCGCTCGGTTCGAAGCCAGATAAACCGACAGGATGGTTTTCGACAAGATCATGGCAAAGACGCGGGGGAAAGATGAGAAGGTCGCGGTTGCGCAGGAGGAGGCGCCGCAGTTCGAGAAGGTTAACTGGATGAAGGATCCCGGTTTGCGAAAACTCTACTGGCATGCCTTCGTCCTCCTTTTTTCTTCGGCCAATACTGGTTACGACGGGTATGTTCCGTTTTTGGGGACATTCGAGTCCGTCCGGGTTTTCTAATGCAGCCAAACAGAATGTTCTTCAATTCCGTTCAGGTCTTCGAGTCTTGGACCTCGTTCTTTGGCAACCCCACGGGGGGGACACTCGGTCTCCTCGGTGCCCTGTACCAGATTGGTAGCATAGCGTCGATCTGGATAGTGTAAGTGCATAAGTTCGCAAGTCGTGCCGCGTCGACGCTCGTGCTCCTAACACACACGCACAGGCCTATGATCGCCGATAACTACGGTCGTAAATTGCCCATCATTCTCGGTTCCGTGATCATGACTGTCGGCGCCTTTATTCAGGGATTTTCACAGAACATGGGAGCTTTCATGGGCGGTCGTGTCATGTTAGGCTTCGGCAACAGTCTGGCTCAGCTTTCATCTCCGATGTTGTTGACCGAGATCTGCCACCCCCAACACCGTGGGCGTCTTACTGCCGTCTACAACTGCCTGTGGAACGCCGGTGCCATTAGTGAGTGACTGAAAGACGTTATTTGATCAACCAGGGCGTTGCCAGCTAACTCTATGAAAGTCGAGACGTGGCTCGCGTTCGGTACGAACTTCCTCAACAACGAGTGGTCATGGCGCATTCCTGCCATCGTCCAGGCCGCCCCCTCCGTATTCCAGCTCGCTTTCCTCTGGTGGGTGCCCGAATCCCCCCGATTCCTCATTGCCAAGGACAGGGAAGACGAAGCCCTCCAGATGCTTGCGAAGTATCACGCCAACGGCAATGCCAACCATCCCACCGTCCAGTTCGAATACATGGAGATCAAGGCGACCATCAAGAAGGAGATGGAGAGCAAGGCCAACAGCAGCTACCTGGACTTCGCCAAGACCAAGGGCAACCGATACCGATTCATCATTCTTCTTTCGCTCGGTTTCTTCTCACAGTGGTCCGGTAACGCGATCATCTCCAACTATGCCAACAAGCTGTACGAATCAGCTGGTATCACTGATTCCACTGCAAAGTTTGGTGTACGTATTG
>QJNU01000748.1:0-33331 GCA_004154915.1 Monosporascus ibericus | reverse complement strand
TGCACGCGTACAGCGTTAAGTAGCTTAGCCACGGAACATGTATGGGCCGATCAGTAGGTGACCTTTCCGTATATGGGGTGCGCTACGCACCCCCCAGCTAGCTAATACACCCCTTTAACGCCTTAAAGTCTTTACGGCGTTAATCGTCACACTTCATCACTTCCTAAAGCCATAGCTATCTATTCCACCTTTCCTCCGGCGATTAAATCCTTCTAATTAATTAATTCCTCGTTTAAAATAACTTTTAAAGCTTTCCTTCGTTAATTCAAAATTTTTATGATATCCATTAATCCTTATTGCTTTTTAAAATTTTTAAAAGCTTTTCGTAATAAGGCTTTAATTAATTTATTAATTAATATATCGTTTATAAACGTATAATTTATTTTAATTAAATCTTTTTTTATTACCTTTCGTAATTAATAATTATATATATTTACATATCGTAATTTTATTTATAAAAGTACGATATCGGCGTTAATTAATTATATGGTTTATTAATTATCGTATTATATATTTAGCGGTTTTATATTAAAACCGATTTTTAATTTTTTAATTAATCGAAAATTAAATAAGAATTTTTAATAATTTACGTAAAAAATAATAATCTTATTTCGGTTATAAAAATAATTATTATATTTTATTTATTCGTCCGTTATTTTATTATTTTTCCGAAAAACTTTATTATATAAACTTAAAAACTTTTTTAATCGATTATATTATCCGCAAAAAAAGTATTATTTTAAATATTTATTAAATATTTATTACCGAATTATAACGTTAATATTTTATTACCGATTAAATATAATATAACTTTATTAATAATATTATAATATATATTATTAAAGTTTTAATTAAATCGTACGAATTGGGATATTATAAAAAATATATTAGGTCGTATATTAAATATAATATATAAAATAAAACCGATTTTTTTCTGATATTTATTTATTAAGCTTAAATAAATTAAATTAAAATTTGGTAATAATTTAACGTTTATTATTAACGTTTTTAAAAAGTTATTTAAACCTTTTTTTAAAAATAAAGTTAATTAATTAATTTATAAAGTTAAATTAAAATAATTAAACTTTTTTATTAAATTTATTTTTAATTATTTTAATTTTAAAAATTATTATAAGTTTTTATTATTTATAAAAATATATCGTTTTTATATTTATTAAATTAATTAATTAATAAAGTTTTAATACTTTTTATTATACGTAATAACTATAACGTACCACACGGGCGAGCTGTACATACGGGCGAGCTGTACACTTTTTTCACCATTTTAATTATTTAACTTTAATTATTCATTTCTTAATAACCATAATATGGAACGACTTATAAAAAAAGCGAAAATAAACCTAGCCGTTTAGGTTAAAAAGCAAAATCCGAAACTTAATTATAAAAAGTTTAATTCTATTTATAACGTTCCATTTATTACCTTAGGAACGCAAATTAATGATAAACCTGCCCGAACCGATATTATTTTTAATTTGCGAAAATTAACGTTAACCGAAAAGAAATCGATTATCGAAAAAATCCTTAACTTAAATATGCGAACGTTTTTTATCCGGCTTTAACATATTAAAGATATAACGAATTTGTTGTTTAGTTAGTATGCCGTAAAACGTGTTGGGATTAATTAGGCGTTAACTTTTATACGACGGCAAAAAAAACTTAAAACGCGTTTAAATCGAAAAATTAATTATTAAAAAGTATTATGCGAAAATCCAAAAATATTTCGTAAATAGTTTAAGTTAGTTCGAGCTATAATTGCAAAATACGGTATCGTAAAAAAAGATATTTATAATTTCGATAAAACGGGCTTTTTAATAAAACTTTTAATAGTATACGGCATAATAATTATAAACGCCGAAAAACGTAAAAAACCTAAATAAACGTAATAAGGTAATCGGGAATAAGTTATAATTATATAGGTTATTAATTCGTAAGGTTAGGTTATACCGCCATTTATTATTTTAATAAGGAAAACTTACTTTATTTTTTAATATTACGACAACTTATTACCAGCTTATTAAAAGGTCGGTATTAATTTTAATAATTGGATAATTAACGAATTAAGTCTAAAATAGATTTAATATTTCGATAAACATATTTGGACGCATACGAAAAGAATTAAACGTTTTTTTATTTTTAACGGTTACGAAAATTACCATTCGATCGAATTCGAAAAATATTGCGCAAATAACGACATTATTACTTTTTACATACTTGCATATTCTTTTTATTAACTTTAACTTTTTAACTTATTTTATTTTTCCGTTTTAAAACGTACTTATTTGCTTTATATCGAAGGTTTAATACGACGTTACCATATTTATATTACGAAAAAAGATTTCCTTGCCGGTTTTTACGACGCGTTTAAAGCTGTTATAACGTCCGATAATATTAAATCCGGATTTGCAAAAGCTGAACTTATTTTATTCGATCCTAATAACGTTTTTTCCGAATTGAACGTTTTTCCGGTTATGCTTATACCGACGGTTTCGCCGCTTACTTCCACCAGTTCCATTTTTTTTTTCCTACAAAAACCTTTAAAAATATCCGTAAAATAACGAAGCAAGGACGTTACTTATAAAGAAAAATTAAAAATTATTAGGGTAGCTCGCCGACAAAAATGGTAAAATCGGTTAATCTTTTGACAAAAAGTAACCTGTTACTTTTGTACGAAATAACTCTTTTTCGGGAAGAAACCGCCTAATTACGTAAAACCAACCATTTTCTTAGCAAACGCCGAAAAATCAAAAACAAATATCTTTAAAAAGGAGAAATACTTACTATATAAAAGGAACAAACTTTTCTAGCTAAAAAAGAAGGGGGTAGTAAAAAATTGCAGCCAACAGCGGCTAAGGGTAATCGTCGTAAAAGGGTTAAGACGAAGGAACGGAAATGTGGCGTTTGCGGCAAGCCCGGACATAATACGCGCATTTATAAAAAAGCTGTAGATACGTCTAGCGACGGAAAATCCGATTAGTTTGAATTAATTTATCGCGTTATGGTTGTTTTATTTGGATTTATTGTTATGAAATGCCAAAAAAGTGTACAGCTCGCCCGTGTGTACAGCTCGCCCGTGTGGTACGTTATCGTCGACATAAAAGAATAAAAGTATTTTTTGATAAAGAAAATAATATAATTCGTAAAGAACGGAATTAAATTTTAAATTTTTAAATATATTAATAAAATCTTTCTATTAAAGTAAAAACGATTCCTTTAATTTATATAGTACCTTTTTAATTAAAAATATTTTATTACGTTATAAATATTTTAAAGGCGTTTTTATATATATTTTATAAAATTAATTCGCGTTAACGAAAGTATTTATAACGTTATATTATTTAAACTTTAAGTTAAATTTAGCCGTAATAATAATTAAAATTCGAAACGACCTTTTAATAAATATAAATACATATATATTATTATATACGTTTTTAAATTATTAATTACTTTATATAACAAAACGGGCTTTATATTTTTAAAATTAACTATATTTATTAAATTTATAAACGTATATTTATATATATTTTAATATTTATTTCTTTTTAATAAATAATTAATTAACGGTTTTTTAAAACTTTATTTTTTTATAATTTTATAAATAAGCCGTTTTAACGTTACGAAATATCTTTTTTAATGGGTATATATTTAGCTTTTTATAACTTTACGGTAATAATAACAAGTTTTGCTTATATACCCGGTTTAACGATTTAAGTAAGGTTTTTATTTTTAATATATTAAAGCTTTTCCGATTAAAGCGGCGCGTATTTCGGGTTTTTAATTTCCTTAAATTTCCGTAACTTACCGGCCGGTTATTATGCGTATTTATAAAGTAAGTTATTCGTTTTATATTAAATGCGGTTTTTCAAACTTTATAATTATTTTTAATAATATTTTTTCGGCTTAAAACATATAGGAAGTTTATATTTATAATCCGTAAAATATTTTCGTTTTTTACCGTTATTTTATATTAAATAAAAAAACGGAAGTTTAAAATTACTTTTATTACTTCCGCCGGCGTAATAATCGTAATAATTATTAATATAAACGCTAGTAACGGTAATAATTTAAAGGTCGGAAATAATTCGAATAAAACGATCGTATAAAAATAATGAATTTTATACGAATAAGCTTATTTTCCCTTATCCCGTACGTTTTTTTCGCTTATACCATTTTAAAACTATCCTTTTAATCCAACCGGTAATTAAATCCTGCTTAAGTTTTTATCCTTTTCTTGGATATATATTAAGTAATTATTAACTTAATTAAATATTTTTACTTATCGGAGTAAAATTTACAGTTTATCTTCCGTAACGTAAAAAAAATCGTTTTTCAAATTTTTAATATTATTAAAAAAGGTAATTTCCTTATTAAATTATACGTTTCGAATAATAATAACTTTATTTGTTAATAAGTTTTAAACTTCGTAAATATTTATTAATCGGTAATTAACGAAAAATTTAATCTATGCTTTAAGATTTAATTTTTAAAACCTTTATTTTTTCTTTATAGCGGTAATTATCATAACGTAAGCCATATAGCCATAAATACGTAAATAAGCTTTTTAAATCTTCCGATTAAGTATTATAACGCCGTTTTTATACGTTAAGTAAATATAATATACCTTATATAAAGTTTGCCAAAAAAGAAAGTATTTAAAAGTACGGTTATATAAATATATTACTATTTTAAAGATATATATAATTAAAAACGCTAATAATTTAACGTTATTTTATATCGTAATTACTTTTTTCTTAATTATATTTTTAAACGCTTTATACCCCCGTTTTAGGCCTAGGTATATGGTATTAAAGGTTTAAGTTTGATATTAAAAAAAGGTAATTAAAGCATATTTCGAAATTAATAATTTTTTAAACTTTCGTTATCGTATTCGATTACCTGTAGGAAAACCTTATTTTAGTTTTTTAGAATTTTTAAAAAGTATCGAAACGTTATAATTAATATATTTTGCTTTTGGTTTTTCAGGTAAATATCCTAAATAAAGCGTAAATATTTATCGGTAACGAACATAACGTATCTATATTTTTCAAGGTTTTTTTCGAAGTTAGTAAAATCGACGGCAATTTTTTAACTTAATCGGGATGCTTTTTTTTGAAATTTGTAACGTATTTATCTTTTCGTTTTCGCTTTATTATATATTTAATATTTAATTATTATAAAACGTTTTAATCGGATTTCTTTAATATAGAATTATAATTAAGCGATTATTTCGGGGCCTAAATAACCTAGGCGTAAATGCCATATAATACCGTTACCTGTACGTAATAATCTTTTCGTTTATAAATTAACGTTTTATTTATAAATTATAAAAGTTATATAAAAAGTAATTACGTTAATATTTTCGATAACGAATTAATTAAATTTATTTATTTACATAATTATAACTTAATTATATTTATTTTAAATATAATTATTAATCCTTTAATTATTTTATTAATAACCTTTTTTCCGGAACTATCGGAATAATATTAAATTATATGCAAATTTTTCGTAATAGGTTATATTATAAAGCCGTAACGTTTTCGTACCGTTAAGGCTTTAAAGTAATATATTAATTTTTCCGTACCTTTTAATCGGAACGAAATTATTACTTACGTATATTGCGTTATTTTATACGGGTAGTTTGAAATTTAGGAATTTATTAATAAGGTTAAAGATATATGTCGTAAACTTTAAGTTTAGGATAAATAAATTCCTTAAAGGATAAAACGAAACGTTTATAATGTTATATTAATTAATAATTAAAAAGTACGTTAAGATTCGTTTTATTTTTTTTAAAAGGTAATTTATTTTTATAATTAATTTCTTTATAATTTTCGATAAGCGGTTAATTTTTTCCTTTAAAGATTAATCCGCAATTATTCGGTTTCGAACGAATAATTTTAAACCTTCGCTAAATCGAAAACTTTCTAAAATTTTATTAAAAAATATATAAAAGTATTAAGTTAACTTATAATAACTATTTTAATACGTTTTGCATTATATGCCTTATGTATTTAACTTTTAACGCTTCCGCTTGCTAGCGTTTTGGTCCGTATGGAAACCTTTACGATTATTTCGTTTCGGCGTTTATACCGGAATCCTTTCTTATGGTTAAAGGTTAATGGGTTTAGTTTCTTCTTAATCGGGGTTATCTTAATTAATGGGATCCACGGAAGTCCCGTAAAACGTAAGAAACGTTACTTTAACGTTTTTCGATATAAATGGTTAATAGGTTATAACCCAGTGGTTTAAAAGGTTAGCTATTACCTTTTGGTAATTAATTATACCACTATCGATCTTTACTTTTTTTCCATCTGGAAGGTTATTGTCCAGGTTTTCATGATGGGAGCTAAAGCTGTATACAGGTCGTTGACCCATATAATCGTTATATTCGTTTCTGGGACACCATGTCGCTGCCCCTGGGCCATGATCTCTTGCCATCTTACGATCTATTCGTTTAGCTTCTTGCCAGATTTCGAGGCTTGTTTTAGCCTCTCGTTAAGTATTGATCAGTAGCCTGCCGTCGTACACCTTGCCGGACTCAGCCAACTTGGCGTACCACTCTCGCAGGTTCTTCCCTAGAAGAAGATTTGTTCCCTTGATCGCTGGAGATATAAACTCTAAGACCCATTTCGTAAAGTCGTTAATATCCTTACGGAAGGTATCGTACTTCCGATTTTTGTAAATATATGCTGTAAATTCCTGATTATAAGCTTATTTGCCTTCGGTCGTTATCTTAAGGACGTTCATAGGATGACCTGTGAAGTCGACGTCTTCGAATATACTATCGGAAGCTGGGGTATTGTTTCGCGTTTAAGAACGAACTCGTTTCTTCGGATATAAGGTTATATCAGGTTCTATAGGTTTAACAGGTTACGAACGTAACTAATCAGGATCGATAAAGTCCCAAATATTAAGCGCGTACGCTTTAAATTAGAATTCGCCTTTAAAACGGTCCTAATCCTTAAGTTCTTAGTAAATAATTTGGGATATCGGTTACTATTATTGCTATTAAAATATATTAATGATTTTTATTAATATATAGCCTATATCGTCTCAGCAGTAACTGATTAATTAATATTTACGCGAATTAAGCGAATAAGACTTTCAATTGTCAGATATAGGGGATATTAGTTGTGTTGTTGTATTATGCTAGATACGTGTGCTGTTGTACGCGTATAGCGTTAAGTAGCTTAGCCACGGAACATGTATGGGCCGATCAGTGTAAGGGAATGGCCCCGGGGCGTTCCCTACTTAAGTGCGGACAAGGACTTCCAACGCCAATTGGCGTTGGAACTGCTGATCTTTTGGATCATGTGGCGGAGTGGCTAGTCCTTTCTATTCCCTTACAATCAGTAGGTGACCTTTCCGTATATGGGGTGCGCTACGCACCCCCCAGCTAGCTGACAGCTCTTATACAGCTGTACGCCCAGAATAATGCCACAATTGCGATCATTCCACCGATCTTTTGCCCTTTTCGCGCAGCGGTATTGCACCCGATACACCACCCCCTTTAAGCCCTAATGAAGATTCGAGACACCATGCGCATTAACTCAATTTTTAACTTATTTATGTTCATTAAATACTTTCTTCTTAAGAAATAAAACATATCACGTTAATTTTCAAAATTTTTCATTTTAACGCCTGAAATTTCGCGGCTAAGTTACGTATTTATAAATTCAACTAATAACGTTATAAATAAAAGGTTAATTTTAAGGTTTTAAGTGATATAAAATCGAACGTACTTTTTTATACGGTAAATTAGAAGTAAATAGCCGGAAGGTAAAATTATAAGAATTAATAAGTTACTAAGATATAATAAAACCGGCTTAATTATAGAGATTATATTAGCTGATATAGTGATTAAAGTGTAACGATTAAGGGGTTTAAGTAACTATTAAACCTAGCCGTACAGTTTGTATTAGTATTAATGTCGTAGGAAATTAAGTAATAAAGTATGGGATAAATAGGTTTAATAATAACTGATCATTAAAGGTGTGACGGCTAGTCGGTTTAACCAAATATTAAACCTAAGTCGTACGGTTTATGTTAACAGCAGTATCGTAGGAAACTAAGGAATAAGGTATGCGATAGTCACGTGTGGTAATAGCAAATTGTCAAAGGTAATCTGGGTAACCAAGTTGTATTACAAGCTGGTGCTATCTAGATTATAAGTGAGGTAATAAGCGTATCTATATACTGGTGCTATAATAGTATGTTTACATGGCTTGAATGGCTGTATCGTCGAGCTTATCGAGCTAATAAAGTCTGGCTCGAATAGCTTTACTATCGAGCCTGTTAAGCCTGTAAGGCTTAACTCGAATAGTTCGATTAACGAGCTTATTGAGCCATTACGTACGATTACGTAATTTTAAATTATAAGGTATTTATATCATAATACCGACCGTTTTTAAAAAAGTTAAATTCGTTAACGTCCTATACCACTTTTCTGGACATACCACTACTCCGGACAATTTTTGACACATTTCAAGCACCCAACTTCAATTGTCCATTTCTTAACACCAATAATGTCAGGTATAGGGGACATCAGTTGTGTTGTTGTATTAGGTCAGTTGCAGGTGCTGTTGCACTCATACAATTTTAAGTAGCTTAGCTCCGGAACACATATGGGCCGATCAGTAGGTGACCTTTCTGTATATGGGGTGCGCTACGCACCCCCCAGCTAGCTGACAAATAACATGGAGCGGCTTACAAAAGAAGTGAGAATGAACTTAGCTATTTAAGCTAAGAAACAAGACCCGAAACTTAGTTATAGGACACTTAGTTCTATATATACTGTCGCCTATACTATTTTACATGAACGATATACCGATACACCTTCGCATAGCGATTATATACCCAAATTACGAAAATTAACTTTTACTGAAGAAAAATCGATTGTCGACCGTATTTTCGACCTAGATTCGCAAGCGTTTCCTGTCCGGCTTTGATACGTTGAAGATATGGCTAACTTGTTACTTGTTTAGCGCGTCGCAGAACGCGTCGGGGTTAATTGGGCGTCGAGATTTGTTAGACGGCAAAAAAAGCTTTAAACGCGTTTAAATCGGAAAATCGATTATTAGAGGATATTATGCGAAAATCCAGAAACGTTTCGTAGGTGGTTCGAGCTTATTCGGGTTATAATCGCAAAATATGGTATTACAGAAGAGGATATTTACAACTTCGACAAAACGGGCTTTTTAAGAGGATTTTTTATGGTATCGGGCATGGTAATTACAAGTGCTGAAAGACGTAAAAAACCTAGATAGGCGCAATAAGGTAACCAGGAATGGGTAATAGTTATATAAGCTGTTAATTTGTAAGGTTAGGTTATAGCTCCATTTATTATTTTGGCAGGGAAAAATCACCTTGGTTTATGGTATCGAAAATACTAATTACCATTCGATTAAAAGCTTGGTATAAGCCATAATGATTGGATAACAAGCGAATGAGGTTTAAAATAGATTTAACATTTTGATAAATATATACGAACGCGTACGAAAGGAACCAAACGTTTTTTTATCCTTAACGGTTACGAAAGTTATTATTCGATCGAATTCGAAGAATATTACGCGAATAACGGCATTATTACTTTTTGCATGCCCGCGTATTTCGTTTATCGGTTTTAACCTTTCGATGTATTCTGTTTTTTTTGTTTTGAAACGTGCTTATTCGTTATATATCGAAAATTTAATACGACGTTACCATACTTACATCGCGAAAGATTTTTTTTCGGCTTTTACGACGCGTTTAAAGCTGCCATGACGTCCGATAATATTAAATCTGGCTTTCAAAAAGCTGGACTTATTCCATTCGATCCTAATAACGTCCTATTCGACTTGGAAACTCCTTCAGTTATATCTATACCGACCGTCTCCCTTTTTATTTCTGCTGGTTTTATTTCCCCGCCCGCGAAAACCCCTAGAAATATCCGTAAAATAACAAGATAAGGACGTTACTTGTAAAGAAAGATCAAAAATTATTAAAGTAGCTCGCCAACAAAAATAATTAAGTCGGTTGGTTTTGTAACAAAAGGTTATATGTTATTTTTGCATAAAGCCGCTTTATTTCTAGAAGAAAACGTCCAATTGCGGGAAACGAACTACATTTTAAGCAAACGTCGGAGGACCAAAAATAAACGTTTCCAAGAAACAGGAATACTTATTATACAAATGGGATAAGCTCTTTTAGCCGAAAAGGAAAAAAAAGTGGTGATAAAATGCAGCCAATAACGGCTGAAGATAATCGTCGCAAAAGGGTTGAAACGAAGGAACGGAAGTATGGCGTTTACGATAAGCCCGGACATAATGCGCGCATTTATAAAGGAGCTATAAATACGTTTAACGAAGAAAAATCCGATTAGTGAGAATTGATTTAATGCGCTATGGTTGCTTGACTTGAATTTGTTATCGCGAGGTGCCAAAAACTGTCCGGAGTGGTAGTATGTCCGGAGAAGTGGTGTGGGACGTTAAGTTATAATACGATTTTCCTTTTTTTAAGATTTTTACCTTTAAAAGTTTTCGTTGTTTTTAATTTGGTAAGTTATTTTTTTCCTTTTTTCCTTTTTCTGGATATATTTTAAAATATTAAGCTGTATTAGAAAATATGTTTATCGTAAGGTTAAGAACTTTTTTTTTAAAATTTTCTTTTTTTACTTTTTTAACCTTAGCGATATATTTATTTATATAAGATATATTCGTTACTGTTTTTCTAATTATCGTATTTTATTATTTAACTTTTTCCGTTATAAAAAGTATATACTAAATTAATAAAATTTATATAATATTAATAATCTTTCCTTTATTTAATTAAAAAGGTTGATCTTTAATTACGTAAAAATAAAAATCGATTTAAATTAAGTTAAGGAAAAACTCGTGAAAGTTTAAAAGGAAATTATTTAAATTTATAATAAGGTCCGTTATTTTAAAAATTAAAAGAAAATAAAAGAAGATCGAATTTCGTATATATTTATTCGTAGTTTTCGTACGTTAAAAAAGTAAATAAATTAAAACGGCAAAACGAATTCTAAAATCGGAAACGGTGAACATAAAGGGCCGTAATAATTATATTAATACCGGTCGTTAACTTAATTAATTAATTTAAAATTAAAAATATTAATTAAAATATTTTTATTAAGGGTTTTAGTTTTATTAATAAAACACCTTTAAAAGACGTTAAAGTTTATAAAACTTTTAAAGGAACTTTAGGTATTTTTGGCATCGGAATAATTTCTTTATTTTATTAAGTACTATATTACGCCTTTTTCTTTTCGTACGTTTAATGGTTTGTTTGCTTTATATATTAATATATGCGTTATAAGGTTTTCATTTTATCCTGTATTAAGTTTAATTAAATGTATTATTCATTTAAATAAAAAGATATAAAAAACTAAATAAGGCTTAACTTATATAAATAAATTTAATTTTTAATAATTCTTTAAAATCTTTTTGTTAACTCTATATAAATTAATGTATTTAAAATCGAATTCTTTATTTTGTCGTTCAGTTTACATATGTTTAATAATTAAGTAAACTATTTCTCTTTTTTTAAAAGGTTACTTTTCTCAACCTTTTTTAGTTATAATATTTCTTTATTTAGGTTCGTACGAAATTAAATTTCGGTTTTATTTTACTTATAATTATTTAAGTTTTTTTAATATAAGCATTATTTTAACCTTAATAGATTTTTACATATATTTTCGTAAACTTTTAATATAAAACTAAAGTTAGTATTTATTAAGGTCGTCTTGGTATTTTCGTAATAATTAATATTATAAGTTAATTATGCAACAAGTAGTTTTTAAACTTCATTATTCTATTCGTAATTAATATAATACCGTTAATAGGCTTTTAATAATTAATTAGTTTTTTTATTTATCTATTTATTTAAGGTTTAAATACGTTAAATAGCTTATGGTTTAGGCCTAATTACTTTATAAATCCTTACCAGAATTTTAAAATAAATATCGTTCCTTTACTTAAGATAATGTTTGTTAATAACTCGTATATTTTTAAAATATATGCGAGTTATTCTATACCCGTATCCTTATTATGTAATAAGAAATAAGAAAACTTAACGAATTTATTAATGATTTTAAAGATGTTATCGTATTATATGTCTGTAGTTGAAATTTCTGATACTAAGAATTTGGTAATAAATTTTAAAGTAATTAAATCCTATAGTCGCTTTACGATTGGTAATAACTGTAATTTTCAGTATGGCTTATGTCGTCGAGCTTTTGCCTTATTGTATATGTGGTACTACTGTCGGACCTTTTTTATTATTGATTGTATTTTAAGAAAGTAAAAGGTACGTTATATGTTTTTTAAGGTTTTATGGATCCCTGGGTGTTTATGTAATTAATGTTCGTATATATTTCGTCTTAATGTTTCTTCGGGCCTTTTTTGAAATTTGTATTTTTTTCATTTTCTTGTTCTGAAGCAGGTTATCGTTATATTTTTGGATTTTTTGAGGTACATTAGGAGGTATTGCTTTAATCGTTATTATTTATCGAAATTGGAAATATCCATTTGCCGTAATATTAAAGATTTAATAATTACCCTTGATCTTTTTTTAGGTTTAGTTTTTAACTTAACGCGTTTGTTTTGCCATTTTCTGATCTTTTCCGATAGATAATAACGAAGTTGTATTTTGCTAGTTTTTCGGCGTAACGTAGTTATCGTCCTGTTAGCTTTTTAGTAGTAATAAAGTAAGTAAGGTTTTATAATCCGTATATATTTTAGCCTGGCAAAGGTTTCCCTTAAGGTAACGTTTGAATTTTCGAAAAGTGTCACAGTACCAAGTGGCACCTAGTAGGTATATAGGGCAGAACAAGGGTGCCACTTGGTACTGTGACAAAAAGCCTTAACGATAGCCATAAATCTTTTATCGGAAATATCGTAATTTAACTTTGTTCCTTTTAAGTTGTAGGAATAAAAGGCGATAAGGTGTAAGTTGCCTTAATTATCGCGATATCTAACTATTACGCCTAAAGCATAATTCGAAACGTCGGTTTTAAGCTTATCTGGGCGGCTTAGGTCGTACATGATTAGTATTAGTTTGCTGGTAATCGCGTCCTTGACTTTCTGAAAGGCTTTTTTTATCTCTGCTGACCATCGGAATTCGTTTTCTTTTTTTTGTCAGGTTTAATAATAATATAGCTATCTTGCTAAAATATGGAATAAACCGTTTGTAGTAATTAGCAAATCTGAAAAAGGGTTATACTTTTTTAATTATAATCGACTTTTTTTACTTTTATACTGTAACAATTTTCTTAGGGTCTATTTTAATATATCCTGGGGTGATAATATGTCCTAAGAATTCCACTTTTTATATATGAAACTGGCTTTTTTTTGTATTAACCAGTAGGTTTACGTTCTATAAAACTTAAAAAACCTTATAAACGTATCCTGTATGTTCTTTTTCGTTTCTTGAATAAATAAGAATATCGTTAAGGTAATAAATAATGAAGATATTTAAATACTTTTAAAGATTATAGTTAACTATCCGTTAAAAGGTTATTAGTACGTTCGTAAATCCGAAAAGTACAACGAAATATTCGAAAAGTGCGTACTTTGTCCTAAAAGCTATTTTTAATATATATTCTAATTTAATATGTATTTAATTATATCTTTTTTTAAGATTTAAGTTCCTAAACCATTTTACTTTATAAAGGCGGTTCTTTATTTTATTAACTAAGGGTAACGGTATCCTATCCTTGCTTATTATATAGTTTAATTATTTATAGTTAATAACTAGGCGTAACTTTCCGTTTCACCTTAATATAAAGAATATAACATATCCGGTTAATAAACTGGAACGTCGTATATAACCTTTTTTAAATTTACTTTTAAGGTATTTTCGTAATGCTTATAATTCTATCTTGTTAAGGTTATAAATCGGGTAAAGTCTGGTCGATGTTCCTTCCTTAAAAGCTATTTCATAGTTCCATTCGTTATGTTTTAATAATTTTATTTTAAGTTCCTTTCGAAATAGCTGTTTATATCTATAATACTATAAAAATACGTTAATTATTATTTTTAGTTTTAGGGGTTAATATTATAAGTAATCGTTTATCTTTCGTAATTTTGTTTTAATGGTAACGATAATATATCGTATTTCTTTATGGTACCCTTATTCTTTTTTATATCTTGTTTTTATAGGTAATAAGGTTTTTATCGTATCTTTATGCTTATATTCGTCGTTATTTTCGATCGAATATTAAAATCCTTTCGTATTTTGCTTTTTTTATCGGAAAGGTATAAAATGAACTTTACCTAGCTAATTACCTAATCGACTAAGGGGTTATATTAATATAGCTCTGGTTTTTTGAAAATTATATCGTAATTCTTTAACGGCATAATATTAAAATTTATTGTTTAGTTGTATCCTTTAACGAAGATCTTAAAGTAATTAATCTTGCGGTTAATCTTTTTATTGTGGTGGGTAAATACTTAACCTTTTACGTTCTTGGCGATATAAGGTTCCATCTTTTCCTTTTATAGTAGCCTAAATTAGCTAATTACCTACGCTAGGATGTAATTACTTTTTATTGCGCCGTAATTTACAAATACGGTCAATTAATATATCCTAATTCTTACTTTTAAAGTAACAAGGTTGTTTTTAACTTTTATCGTCGTATTTAAAGCCTTTTTAAAAGCTTTTATTAACTTTTCGAAATTTTACTATCTTACGGCTTTTATATAAGTAACGTTTATCTTTTAAATCGTCTTTTAACAGCTTATACGTTCTTAATTTTATTAATTAAAGGCCTATAACTGCTTTAACTATGTTTCCTGTCGGCGCAAGGTAACTTCGAAGGGGAGGACTTATATTTGGAAGTCTTCTTTGTTAATATATTCTGGTTCGGGATATTTTTGCCCGTTTTGTCGTCCTTGCAACTGGGTATCGTATTACCTTTGTTTTCTCTTTTTCTGCTGGATTTCCTTTTAAATTCTTCGTCGTTTATTGTTATGACCTAACACACTTGGCACGCATAAGAACGGTCGGAACAAGACTGAGTCAGTCTTCCCCATTTGGTCACGTGATCCAGGATGGTCGAACGGGATCGCTTCGACTATACTTAAGCATAAAAAGAATATACATATTCGTTAATACCAAAACCTAAATAACTTTAATTTATAACATAATTTAGTTACTTAAAATACCTTTAAAAATTTTTATTATTAAACTTAATTATTTAGATTTTTACGACATTAATATTAATATAAACCGTACGATTAAGTTTAATAATTAAATAAACCTTTTAACCGTTATATGTTATGAACTCTTTTTTAACAGTAATATCAAACCTTAAGCAGTACCTTTAATATTATGTCGTCTAGTAAGCAGCCCGTTTTTAAGGGAACTTTTTAAATCCCCGGAAATAATACCATAAATTCTAATCATAAGAAAGTTCGACCTATTTTTTCTTAAAAAAAGGCCTTACGACGACTTAATTAGTTAATTAACGCTGTTACGGAACTTATTAACGACAAAATTAAACTTATTAATACGTTTAAAAAAACCCACAACCAATTAGAAACCTAAAGAATTAAGTTAAAAAAATAAACAAACATAAAGCAGCCCGATTAACCGGATCAGCCAGCCCAACCAGCATAACCTGCTTAAACAGTTTACGGCAAGAAAACCGGAAAAATTCTGAAGTTTACTAAAGCTACCCTTTTCGATGGAATTATTACTAAATTATAATAATTTCTTATAAAATGCCGTACTTACTTTAAGTACTTCCTAATTAGACTTACGATATTTACCTTTTAAATTTAGTTTACTATAAAACAGTTAACCGGATACGCGGCCACTTAGTTTAAGCTTACCTTTCGTAACTGGGTTATTAAACCCCCTTAATAAAGGTCCGTAAAATCTACGAATACCTATAATAATTACGAAAGGTGTAAGGAAAAATTAAAAAAGGTATTCGAAATAATAAACGAGAAGACTAAAGTTAAGAAAAAAAATCAAAAATCTAAAGTAAAAAAAATCAGCTTTTAAATATGGCAATTGTTTTATTTAACTAGCTTCGAACATTAATTAAGGATAAAAGATATTAATAACCATATTCTTCGACGGTTTAAAGGAAAAAAATACAAAAAAAGCTATTTGAAGATAAACGCCTCGAAAGGTTGGTGGATTATATCGCCATAGCAGTCAAAATCGACGATCAGCAATACGCTTAAAGGATTCGATACTTTAAGGACCGGCAAAACAACAAGCTAAGGCACCCCCTTAATACCAGCACGTTACGAAAAACTAACATATCCCATAAAACGGCACTAGGACCTATAAAACTAGGCGCAATTTAGCAACGCAACTTTCGTATTATTAAGTGCTTTAATTGCAACAAAATAAGATATAAGGCTTACTAATACAAGGCACTAAAAAGGCCACGATAAAACACCTGGATACCGGTTTTTTAAAGACTTCTCTAAAACAATTAAGGAAACGACAATAGATTAATTAACATAATCAGGATTAAAAATAACTATAATTCCCCCGAAGAAATATAATAAAAATTACAGAAAGCGAAAAAGCTATCCTAAGTAGCTATTTAAAAATAACGAACCCATACTATAAAACTTATAAAAGCTTAATAATGAAAGGAATACGACGGATAAAAAGAGCTTATAAAGGACAAGCTATTTTTTCGTTCCTAAAAGGAACGGCGATAACGGTACGAGCAGTTAAAACTAAACGTATAGATTAAGGAATACTAAGAATGGGATAAAAGCCTGTTACCAGGATAATCAAACTAATACGGGAAACTTTATGGCATCTACTGCAAGCGCGCTTATTACCTTAGATACGTAAAAAAGCAACGATATATCGAAAAACGACTTACGCGAATATATAATTAAAGATTCGATTTTCATAATTAAAAGGGAAAGGATCTTAAGGATTAATGATAGTACAGACACCTAAGGATATACGCCTTAGAAGATACCGTTAATATTATCACGGCAGCAACAAGTTAACGCGAAGGAAAGATCTGCCGCGATAAAAACCTTATGTGCCATTTCGGATGGTACAACCATAAGATAAAAAAAAGAATGGATTTACCAGACTATTATAAAGGTATCCTTAAAAGTAATCAGCAACTTAAACTTCCGTTTAACTTTTACGAACGACCCGAATAAACGACGAGAAATTAAAAAAGAAAAAGAAAAAAAAAACGAAAACATAAGGCAATACGTGTTATGACCGAGCGGTCTTGGTTACAACACACACAGTCGGACCGACAGGAAGCCAGTTCCGACCTAAGACAGATGTCACGTAACTGGTTTAAGGAACTTAATAGCCCCTATTAGTCCAAGAACATTAAGCTAGTCGAGTTATAAAAAGGCTTAAAAGGACTTAAGAGGACTTAACTAACAAAAGAGTTTGAATCGTTGAAGCGCCTTAAGCCAAGGCGAGGATATATACGCTTATTATCACCACAGTTTAGATAGATTACCAGCTTGTAATATAACTTAGTTACCCAGATTACCTTTGATAATCTGCTATTACCAAACGTGACTATTAAACACCTTATTGCTTAGTTTCCCCTGATATTACTACTAATATAAACCGTACGATTAGGTTTAATAATTAGTTAAACCCTTGAACCGTTATACGTTACAAGCTTTTGTTTAGCAGTATTGTTAAACTTTGAGGAATACCCTTGACATTATATCGTCCAGGAAGCAGCCCGTTCTTAAGGGAACCTTTTAGATCCCCGAAGATAACCCCATGGATTTCGATAATAAGGAGATTCGATTTAATCTTTTTTAGGAAAAAGCCTTACGCTAACTTAATTGGTTAATTAACGCAGTTACGTAACTAATTAACGATAAGATCGAGCTTATTAATACGCTTAAGGAAACCCGCAACCAGTTAAAAGCTTAAAGAATCGAATTAAAAAGATAAGCAAACATGAAGCAGCCTGATTAGCCGGATTAACCAGCCTAACCGGCCTAACCTATTTAGACAAGTTACGGCAAGGAGTCCGGAAAAGTTTTGAAACTTATTAAGCTTACCCTTTTCGACGGAACTACTATTAAGTTATCATAGTTCCTTACGGAATGCCGTATTTACTTTAAGTATTTCTTAATTAAACTTGTGATATTTACCTTTCGAGTTCAGTTCGCTATAAGATAGCTAACCGGAAACGCGGTTACTTAGTTTAAGCTTACCCTTCGCAAGTGGGTTACCAAACCCCCTTAATAAAGGTCCGCGGAAACCATAGTTACTTATAATAATTACGAAATGTTTAAAAGAGAATTAAGAAAGATATTCGGAGTAATAAACGAAAAAGTTAAGGCTAAGAAAAAGGTTAAAGATTTAAAGCAAAAGGAATCCGTTTCCGAATACGGCAACTTTTCTATTTAATTAACTTCGAAAATCAACTGGGAATAAAAGGCATTAATGGCTACATTCTTCGACGGCCTGAAAAAAAGTACAAAAAAGTCTGTTTAAGAATAAACGCCCCGAAAGGTCGGTAGATTACATCGCCATAACGGTCAAAATCAACGACCAATAATACGCTTAGAAAATTCGTCATTTTAAGGACCAGCAAAACAATAAACTAAGGTACCCCCCTAACACTAATACGCCACGAAAACACAATATATCCCATGGAACGGCATTAAAACCTATAGAATTAAGCACAATCCAGCAATGCAACCCTCGCACTATCAAATGTTTCAACTATAACAAGATGGGATACAAGGCTTACCAATGTAAAGTACTAAAAAGGTCACGACAAAACACCTAGACACGGGTTCCTTGAGGACCCCCTCGAAATAACTAAGGAAACGATAATAAATTAATTAACATAATCAAAATTAGGGATAATCATAATCCCCCCGAGAGAATATAACGGGAATTACAGAAGGCGAAAAAGCTATCCTAAACAACCATTTAAAAATACCGAACCCTTATTACAGGACTTATAATAACTCAATGGCAAAAAGAATATGACGGATGGAAGGAACTTATAAAGGATAAACTACTTTCCCGTTCTTAAAAAAAACGACAATAACGGTACGAACAGCTGGAATTAAACGCATAGATTAAGAAATACCAAGGTTAAAACGAAAACCTGCTACCAGGATAGCCGGACGAATACGGGAAACTTCATACCATTTAGTACAAATGCGCCCATTACCTTAAACATATAGAAGAATAACGATATATCGAAAAACGACTTACGCGAATATATAATCAAGGATTCGATATCCATAATTAAAAAGGAAAGGATCTTAAAGATTAACGATAATACAAATACCTAAAGATATACGCCTTAAAGAATACTGTTAATATTATTACGACAGTAACAAATTAGCCTAAAGGAAAAGCCTATCCCGATGGAAACCCTATATACCATTTCAGATAATGCGATTATAAAACAAAGGAAAAATGGGTCCATTAAATTATTATAAAGGTATCCTTAAAAATAATTAATAATTTAAACTTCCGCTTAACCTTTACAAGCGACCCGAATAAACGATAAGAAATTAAAGAAAAAATAAAGAAGAAAAATAAAAATATAAGGCAATATAACGCCCAATTTCAAACACGACAAAAGGGACAGGAAGCCCCCGAACTAAAATATATCAGCAAAAAAGACTTCCAAACATAAATCCTCCTATTCGAAGTTACTCTACGCCGACAAGAAGAATAATTAAAATAATTACAGGCCTTTAACGTATAAAACTAAAAACGTATTAAAACGTTAAAAGATAAGTTAAAAGACGAACGACACCTATAGGAAAGCCGTAAGATGGTAAGACCCGGAAAAGCTAATAAGAGCTTCCCAAAAGGGCTTTAAACGCGACGATAAAAGCCAAGAACGACCTTATTACCCTGCAAGTACGAATTAGGACATATTAATTTACTGCATTTATAAACTACGGAGTAATAGGAGGTAATTATATTACGTTAAATATGATTAACCGATTTTAATTACTATAATGAGAAAAGATAAAACCTTATATTACCGAAAACGCAAAAGGTTAGGCATTTACTTACGATAACGACAAGATCAACCGCGAAATTAATTACCTTAAAATCTTCGTTAACGGACGAAACTAAATAATAAACTTCGATATCGTTTTAATAAGGAATTACGATATGACCCTCGGAAAATTATGGTTATACCAATATAACCCCTTGATCGATTAGATAATTAGCTAGGTAAAGTTCGTTTTATATCCATATTTTTAAAAAAAAAAAAACATACGAAGAGATCTTAATACTCGATCGAAGATAACGACGAATGCAGGCAAAAAAATAAGATAGAAACCTTACCATCTATAGGAACAAGATATAAGAAAGAATAAGGGCATTATAAAAGAATACGACGTATTATTGTTATTATCAAAACAAAGTTATAAGAGATAAATGATTACCTACAGCATTAGCCCCCAAAGCCAAAGACCATAGCCAATATACATTTATAGTACCACAGATATAAATAACTATTTCGAAAGAAACTCGAGACGAAACTACCAAAATATAGCGAATAAACCACGAAATAGTGCTTAAAAACGGAATATCGACCAGATTTTATCCGATTTATATTGTTAACGAAACAAAATTATAGGCATTACGTAAATACCTTAAAAACAAGCTTTAAAGAGGTTACATACGACCTTCCAGCTTATCAGCCAGATACCTTATATTTTTTGTACTAAAAAAGAACAGGAAGTTACGTTTAGTTATCGATTATAAACAGTTAAACGATATTACGGGTAAAAATAAAACACCGTTACCCTTAATTAATAAGATGAAAGATTGCCGTTATGGAATAAATTAATTTACGAGCCTAAACCTTAAAAAAAGATATAATTAAATCCGTATCAAACCAGGACACGAATGGAAGACAGCTTTTAGGACGAAATACGGACTTTTTAAATACCTTATTATACCCTTCGGATTTACGAACGCATTAGCAACCTTTTAGCAAATGGTTAGCTATGTATTTAGGGAATATTTGGACATTTTCGTTATTTATTACCTCGTCGATATTCTCATTTATTCGCAAAACAAAGAGGAACAAATAGGACACGTTTATATAATTCTTTAAGCCTTATAAGACGCTAACTTATTAATTAACATAAAAGAAAGCCAGTTTTATACGTAAAAATGGAATTTTTAAAACATATTATTACCCTAGGATATATCAAGATTAACCCTAAAAAGATCGCTGTAATATAGGAATAGGAAACGCTCATTATAATTAAGGAAGTATAAGCCCTTTTCGGATTCGCTAATTATTATAAAAAGTTTATTCGCAGCTTTAGCAAAATAGTTACGCTATTATCTAACTTATAAAAAAAGGAAACAAGTTTCTTTAAACGATAAAAACAAAAACAGCTTTCTAAGAGATTAAAAACGCGATTACCAGCGAGCTAGTATTAATTATATACGATTTAAGCCGCCCAGTTAAGCTTAAAACCGACGTTTCGGATTACGTTTTAAGCGTAATAGCCGGATACCGTAATAATTAAGGTAACTTATACCTTATCGCCTTTTACTTTTATAAGTTAAAAGGAGCAAAGTTGAATTACGGCATTCCCGATAAAGAATTTATAGTTATTATTAAGGCCTTCCGAGAATTCAAACATTATGTCAAGGGAAACCTTTACCAGGGTAAGGTATATATTAATTATAAGAACCTTATTCGCTTTATTACCACTAAAGAACTTACAGAACGATAATTACGTTACATTAAAAGATTAATGGAATACGATTTATTATTATTTACCAAAAGGGATCAGAAAACGGTAAAGCAGACGTACTTAACTGAAAACCAGATTTCGAAAAAAAGGTAATCAAGGTTAACCACCAGATTCTCGATACCATACCAAAAGGATACCTGTAATTACGACAGATAGTAATAATTAGAACAGCACCCTCCGACCTATATCGGAAAACCTAAGAATATAATAACAACTTACTTAAGGACCAGAGAATAAAAAAAACTCAAGTTTTAAAAAGTACTAAAAGAATTAGTACGAAATATATACGAATATTAATTACATAAATACCCAGGGATCCATAAAATCCTAAAACGATTATAAAGTATTTATTACTTTCTTAAAATAAAATTAATAATAAAAAATACGATAATAATGCTATATTTATAATAAGGCGAAAACTCGACGATATAAACCATACGGAAAATTACAACTATTACTAATCGCAAAACGACTATGGGATTTAGTTACTTTCGACTTTATTAATAAGCTTCTATTATCAGAAGACCTAGTTACGGGCATACATTACGATAGTATTTTTATAATCGTTAACCGACTTACAAAATTTTCTTATTTTTTACCATATAATAAGGATACGGACGTAAAACAAATAGCATATATCTTTGTAAAATACATCCTAAGAATATACGGATTACGAATGGAAATTATTTCAAATAAAGGAATACCATTTATTTCGAAATTTTGGCAAAGGTTTATGGCGTAATTAAGCCTAAATCACAAATTATCTAACGTATTTAAACTTTAAATAAACGGATAAACAAAAAAATGAACCAAGTATTAAAAACCTACTTACGATATTATATTAATTACGAACAATATGATTAAGTTTAAAAATTACTTATTGCCGAATTAACCTATAATACCAATTACTACGAAAGCATCAAAACGACTTTAACGAACGCCACCTTGAATTTTATACGAAAAGTTTACAAAAATATACGCGAAGGCCCTATTAACGTTAAAGCAATCCTTATATTAAAACAACTTAAATAATTATATACAGAAATAATAACAAAACTCGAATTCGTACGTAATTAAATAAAGAAATATTATAACCAGAAAAGGTTAAAAGGATTAACCTTTCAAAAGGGAAAGATGGTCTACCTAGCTACCAAAAACATCCAAACCAAAAAACCAAACAAAAATTTTGACTTCAAATATATCGGCCCATAAAAAATTACCAAAAAGTTCTCAAAAAATAATTACTACTTGGAACTACCACCCAAGGTTAAACTCCATGCAGCTTTTCACGTTTCCTTACTTAAGTTAACAGCAGATACCATTAAAGTTAACATAAGATACGAAAAGGAAGCAAAAAAAGATATACCGACATACGAAGCAAATGTAACGAACCTGTCATACATCCACCTGGAAGTATGAGCAGTATCCGAAATGGGGTCTTGATTTGCAGGTAACAATAGGGCGAGGAATGATTCACTAGGGGGGGTTTGTTCGTTAAAGAGATTTAAAGACTCTTCCCTCAATTGGAGAACGGTGCAGTTGCCTCCAGTTGAGAGCTTAGATTGATAGCTAAAGAGCGAAACTAAGTAGGTGCTATTTACATAGGAAACTTGGTTCATATATATCCTTCTCATCTCCTTGAGGTCCCTGAAGCCTCTCTGTATGGTCCCCTAGGAGTCTCTGGATGGTCTCTGTCAACGCGACAAAGATCATTCTGTGGGGCCGAGGTTTACCCGTTGGGGTCACCTTCCTAGGGTCTCAATTCTGGCCTGGGAGTCTTTCCTGTTGCGTAACAGCAAAAAGGATTTTAAATATACGAAAAAGAAATAAACTTATCAAGTACCTAATCAAATAGAAAAATTACCTAAACTCCGAAAACACCTAAAAACCGGCCAAAAACCTTATAAACGCCCAGCGTTTATTAAAAAACTTTTACCAGCAACAACGAGACCACCCTAATCGGCAGCCGACTATCAATAGGCTTAAACTAATCGACCGGATCTACGACCTGGCCTAACGTAACCGCAGCGACCGCCGCCTCCAACTGCTTTTGCTCCTTTTCTAAACGTTGAAATTCTTCCATAGTTTCCACACCCTTAATACCATAACGAAACATCTTAACGTCGCTGGAACGAAAAAGCTTTTTCTATTTACGTAAACGAGCCAAACGACCAAACAGCTCGGATAAGTATTACTGCAGCTTAAGCAACTTTTCCTTAGCTATACGCTTTGCCAACTTTAATCGATTTTCTTCCGCGATAAGCTTATTATGTTCGAGTTTAAAGGAATTAAACAAATTATAGGAACTCCCGTATTCGGTATAGCACGCATACTTCCCAAAACTATAATACGCCTTGCAAGCTTTGTTTTCAGATTTATAACGAGAACAAGAAAAGCTCGACGACATGGTAAAACCAAGACGTTTAATGCGTTCTAAAAGAACGAAGGCGTTAATACGCTAACGAGAACAACGTTTTTCAATTCGATCTGACATGATAAGTATAAAGAAAGAAAGGTTGCTTACCAAAATTAACAGACAAACAAATTAATCTTTAAGGGTAAAGATCCTGGAGGGGAGAAATCGTATTATGACCTAGCGGTCTTGGTTATAACACATACAGTCAGACCGACAGGAAGCCAGCTCCGACCCAAAATAAATATTACGTAACTGGCTTAAGAAACTCAACAGCCCTTATTAATCTAAGGACATTAAGCTAGTCGAACCATAAGAAGGCTTAAAAGGACTTAAAAGGACTTAACTAACAAAAAAGTTTAAGTTGCTTAAGGGCCTTAAGTTAAGGCGAGGATATATACGCTTAATATCACCATAGTTTAGATAAATTACCAGCTTGTAATATAACTTGGTTACCCAGATTACTTTTGATAATCTCCTATTACCAGACGTGATTATTTAACACCTTATTGCTTAGTTTCCCACCATACTACTGCTAACATAAACCGTACGACTAGGTTTAATAGTTGGTTAAACCCCTTAGCCGTCACATATATTTAGGTTTTTCGTAAAGGTTAACCGGAAGCTTAGATTATTAATTACCTTTACAAATGCTTTCATAACTGTTTAATAGATCCATTTATCCTTTGTCTTATGGTCATACCATCCGGAATAGCATATAAGGTTTTCGTTAAGGCAGCTTTTTATAAGGGAATAGAAAGGATTAGCCACTCCGCCACATGATCCAAAAGATCAGCAGTTCCAACGCCAATTGGCGTTAGAAGTCCTTGTCCGCATTTAAGTAGGGAACGCCCCGGCGCCATTCCCTTACATTATTCCCCCCTCCTTTAGGAGTCGTCCCGACTTTATGCCTTTATTAACCTAGCCCTTTTGGCAGTAGGCGATCCCTCGGCGACACGAAACATAGGAGAGTTATTTAGGAGTAACCGACTTTACAGCTATCCCTTTATCGATCTAGCCCTCTTGGCAATCGGCGATCTCTCGGAGATACGGTGCAGATCCGTCGGCTTAAGTGCGTTAGACCCTTAAAGGTAAGCGACTTATTACTTCTATTTATGGGCCCCTATTACCCCAAGCCATTATCGGGTAAATCAAGTCCGATTAGTGCGAATGGGTAGGTTCTTGCCTTATAAACGCTCCTAAGGCCCCCGTCTCGACGACCAGATCTTGAATTCTTGGCATCTTTCAGCTTTTGTATTGGATTCGAACCCTAGACCTATCGCGACTAGCTGGCTAGTGCACCTAATTGGCGTTGGAATAATGTAAGGGAATAAAAAGGACTAGCTATTCCGCCACATGATTTAAAAGATCAGCAGTTTTAACGCCAATTGGCGTTGGAAGTCCTTGTTCGCACTTAAGTAGGGAACGCCCCGGGTGTGACGGCTAAGGGGTTTAACCAACTATTAAACCTAGTC
The DNA here is from genome assembly GCA_004154915.1 of Monosporascus ibericus. NCBI lineage: Eukaryota > Fungi > Ascomycota > Sordariomycetes > Xylariales > Monosporascus > Monosporascus ibericus. Next base: position 7,688 of record QJNU01000748.1, on the reverse strand, counting down.
GTGCGGTTTATGTTGGCAGTAGTATCGTGGGAAACTAAGCAATGATACGTTTAATAATCACGTCTGGTAATAACAGATTGTTAAAGGTAATCTGAGTAACCAAGTTATATTATAAGCTAATATTTTAACTAAATTATGGCGGCAATGAACGTATATATCCTTGCGTTGGCTTAAGGTGCTTAAACGGCTTAAACCCTTAAGTTTGTTTGGCCCCTTAAGCCCGTGTAGCAGCTTAAGGAGCTTAAAGGGCTTGGTTTTTTAAGTTCTTTAAGTTAATTACGTGTCCTTTTGCCTTAGATCGGGGCTAATTCCTTTAGGAGGTCCGACCGTTTGTGTTATAACCAAGATTATTAGGTTATAATACGATTTTTCCCTTTTAGGATTTTTGCCTTTAAAAATTAATTTATTTATCCGTTAATTTTGGTAAGTAACTTTTCCTTCTTTATATTTATAATATCGGGTCGAATTAAAAAACGTCGCTTTCGTTAGCGTATTAACGCTTTGGTTTTTTTAAAACGTATTAATCGTCTTGATTTTATTATACCTTTTTATTTTCGTTATAAAAAGGAAGGTACGGATTATAAAGTCGTTCATAGTTCCGTAAAGTACGTACGATACGTTTATTATAACGGTCCGTATGATATTTTCGGGCCTTCAAAACTAAAATACGAAAAACTTCTTAACGAAAAGGATTATTTAAAGCGTAAGGAAAAGCAAGCTCGGGAAACGTTATGGTTTACTACGAACAAGCTTAATCGTTTGCAAAAATAAAAGCGACTTTTTCGTTAGCGGGATATTAAGATACTTCGTCGTGGTATTAAAAGTACGAAAACTATAAAGGAATTCGAACGGTTAGAAAAGGAACGGAAATAATTAAAGGCGGCGGTCGCTGCAACCACGTCAAGCCAGATCGCAAATCCGGTCGATTGGTTTAAACCTATTAATTAATCAACTGCTAACTGGGGTACATCCATCGTTATTGGTAAAAGTTTTTTAATAAACGTTAGGCGTTTATAAAGTTTTTGGCAGGTTTCTAAATGTTTTCGAAATCTGGGTAATTCTTTTATTTAATTAAGTACTTGGTAAGTCCCTTTTTCTTTCGTATATCTAGGATTTTCTTTATTTCGTATATTAATATGTTTCTTTTTGCTTTTTTTCGTATTCCGTGTTAACTTTAATAATATCTGCTGTTAATTTAAGTAAGAAAACGTAAAAAACTAGGTGGAGTTTAACTTTGGGGGGTATTTTTAACTGGTAATTATTTCTTAAGATTTTTTTGATGATTTTATATGGTCCGATATATTTAAAATTAAGTTTTTTGTTTAATCGCTTAATTTAAATGTTTTTGGTAGTTAGGTAAACCATTTCTTTTTCCTAAAAGGTTAATCCTTTTAACCTTTTTTGGTTATAGTATTTCTTTATTTGGTTACGTACGAATTCGAGTTTTGTTTTTATTTTTACGTATAATTATTTAAGTTATTTTAATATAAGGATTGCTTTAACATTAATAAATTCTTTACGTATATTTTTGTAAACTTTTGGTATAAAATTAAAGTTAGCGTTTGTTAAAGTTATTTTAATACTTTTATAATCATTAGTATTATAGGTTAATTATGCGATAGGTAGCTTTTAAACCTAATCGTTTTATTCGTACTTAATATAATATCATAGGTAGGTTTTTAATGTTTAGTTAATTCTTTTTGTTTATCCGTTTATTTAGGGTCTAAATACGCTAAATAGTTTATAGTTTAGGCCTAATTGCGCCATAAGTTTTTGCCAGAATTTTAAAATAAATATTATTTTTTTGTTTAAAATAATTTCCGTTAATAATCCGTATATTTCTAAGATATACTTTAAAAAGATATAAGCTAATTGTTTTACGTTTATATCCTTATTATATGGTAGGAAATACGAAAATTTAGTAAATCGATTAACGATTATAAAGATACTATCGTAATATATGCCCGTAATTAGGTTTTTTAAAAATGGGAATTTGGTAATAAAGTCGAAAGTAATTAAGTTCTATAATCGTTTTGCGATTGGTAATGGTTATAATTTTCTTTATGGCTTATATCGTCGTGTTTTTGCCTTATTACAGATACAATATTATTATCGTATTTTCTTTATTATTGATTTTATTTTAAAGAAATAATAAGTACGCTATAATCGTTTTAGGGTTTTATAAATCCCTGGATATCCGTATAGCTAATGTTCGTATATGTTTTTTACTAATATTTCCTGGTATTCTTTTAAGATTTATATTTCTTCCATTTTTTGGTCCTTAAGTAAGTTATTGTTATATTCCTGGATTTTCTGGTATAAATCGAAGGGTGCTATTCTGATTATTGCTATCTATCATAATTACAGGTATTTTTCTGGCGTAATGTCGAAAATCTAGTGGCTAACCTTAATTACTTTTTCTTTGAAATCTGGTTTTCGATTAAACGTATTTGCTTTACCATTCTTTAATCCTTTTTGATAAATAATAACGAAGTTATATTTTGCTAGCTTTTCGGCGTAACGTAAATATCGTCCTATAAATTCTTTAGTAATAGTAAAGTATATAAAGTTTTTGTAATTGGTATATATCTTAACTTGGTGCAGGTTTTCCTTAAAGTAATGTCTGAATTTTCGAAAAGCTTTAATTATGGCTATAAATTTTTTATTAAGAATGGCGTAATTTAATTTTGCTTTTTTTAATTTATAAAAGTAAAAGGCGATAAGGTATAAGTAGTTTTAATTATCGCGGTATCCGGTTATTACGCTTAAAGCGTAATCCAAAACGTTAGTTTTAAGCTTAATTAGGCGGTTTAGGTTATATATGATTAATACTGGCTTGTTGGTAATCGCATTTTTTATTTTTTGGAAGGCGGTTTTCGTTTTCGTTATTTAAAGGAATTTATTTCTTTTTTTCGTTAGGTTGGATAATAATATAACTATTTTGCTGAAATTTCGAATAAATCTTTTGTAATAATTAACGAATCCGAAAAAGGTTTGTACTTTTTTAACTGTAATGGGCGTTTTCTATTTTTATATTATAACGATCTTTTTGGGGTCCATTTTGATGTATTTTGGGGTAATGATATGTTTTAAAAATTCCATTTTTTATGTATGGAATTAGCTTTTCTTATTGTTAATTAAAAGGTTAGCGTCTTATAAGGCTTGGAGAACTGTATGAACGTATCTTATATATTCCTTTTTGTTTTTCGAGTAAATGAGAATGTCGTTAAGGTAACAAATAACGAAGATATTTAAGTATTCCCTAAGTACGTAGTTAATTATCCGTTAAAAAGTTGCTGGTACGTTCGTAAATCCGAAAAACATAACGAAATATTCGAAAAGTTCGTATTTCGTTTTAAAGGCTGTTTTTTATTTATGTCCTGGTTTAATGCGAATTTAATTATATCTTTTTTTAAAATTTAGGTTTATAAATTAATTAATTTCGTAAAAGCGATTTTTTATTTCGTTAATTAAAGGTAACGGTATTTTGTTTTTAACCGTAATATCGTTTAACTGCTTATAATCGATAACCAGGCGTAATTTTCCGTTTTTCGTAAGTACGAAAAATATAAGGTATCCGGTTGATAAATTAGAACGTTGTATGTAACCTTTCCGAAGCTTGTTTTTAAGATATTCGCGTAATGCCTATAATTTTATCTCGTTAAGGTTATAGATTGGATAAAATCTGGTTAATATCCCTTTCTTAAGGATTATCTTATAGTTTTATTTGTTATGTTTTAATAATTTCGTCTTAAGTTCCTTGCGGAATAGTCGTTTATATCTATGATATTATAAAGGTACGTTAACCATGGTTTCTGGTTTTAAGGGCTAATGTTATAAGTAATCGTCTATCTTTCGCAATTTTGTTTTAATAATAACGATAATGCGTTTTATTTTTCTATAATACCTTTATTTTTTTTTTATGTTTTGTTTTTATAGGGGGTAAGGTTTTTATTGTGTCTTTATGCCTGCATTCGTCGTTATTTTCTATCGAATATTAAAATCTTTTTTTATTTTGCTTTTTTTTTGTCGAATAAATATAAAGCGAATTTTACCTGGTTAATTATTTAATCGATTAAAATGTTATATTGGTACAGCCATAATTTTCCGAGGATTATATCGTAATTCCTTATCGGAACGATATCGAAATTTGCTATTTAGTTTCGTCCGTTTACGAAGATTTCGAGGTGATTAATCTCGCAATTAATTTTTCCGTTATCGTAAGCGAATACTTATCCTTCTACGTTTTCGGTAATATAAGGTTTTATTTTTTCTTTTTATGGTAGTTGAAGTCGGTTAACTATATCCGGCGTAATATAATTACTTCTTATTACTTCGTAATCCATAAATGCGGTAAATTAGTATGTTTTAATTCTTATTTATAAGGTAATAAAGTCGTTTTTGGTTTTTATCGTTACGTTTAAAGCTTTTTTAGGAAATTCCTGCTGGCTTTTCCGGATCTTATTATCCTACGGCTTTTTTATAAGTAACATTCGTTTTTTAACTTATTTTCTAACGCCTTAATACGGTTTTAATTTTATGCGTTAAAGGTTTTCAATTATTTTAACCATCCTTTTTATCTGCGTAAAATAACTTCGAATAAAAGGATTTATATTTAAAACTTTTCGTTAATAATATACTTTGGTCCGGGATTTCCTTATTACTTTTATCGTACTTGAAACTGGGCGTCGTATTATTTTATCTCTTTACTTTTTCTTCTTATTTTATATTTAATTTTTTATCGTTTATTTAGGTTATCCGTAAAAGTTAAACGGAAGTTTAAATTATTAATTACTTTTAAGAATACGTTTATAATTATCTGGTAAATTCATTTTTTCTTTATTTTATAATCGTACTAACCGTAATAATACATAAAATCCTTATCGGCGTAACTTTTTTTTCGGGTTAATTTGTTGCTGCCGTAATGATATTAATAATGTTTTCCGAGGCAAACGTTTTTAAATATCTATATTATCGTTAATCCCTGGGATCTTTCCTGGTTTGATTATGGAAATCGAATCCCTAGTTATATATTCGCGTAAGTCGTATCTTAATATACCGTTTTTCTTTTATATATCTTAGGCAATAAATACGCTTGTATTAAATAGTATGAAGTTTCCCGTATCGGTTTGGTTATTCTGGTAACAGGTTCTTATTTTAACCTTAATATTTCTTAATCTATACGTTTAATTCCAACTGTTCGTACCGTTATCGCCGTTTCCTTTGAAAACGGGAAAGTAGTTTATCCTTTAACAGTTTCTTTTATCCGTTATGCTTTTTTAGCTATTGGGTTATTATAGGTCCTGTAGTAAAGGTTTGTTATTTCTAAATAGCTGCTTAAGATAGCTTTTTTGCCTTTTATAATCCCTGTTATACTTTCTTGGGGGGATTGAGGTTATCCTTAATCCTGATCATATTAATTAATTTATTATTGTTTCTTTAATTATTTCGAAAAGGTCCTTAAAAAATTGGTATCCAGGTATTCTGTCGTGGCTTTTTAGGCGCCTTGCATTAATAAGCCTTATATCCCATTTTATTATAATTAAAGCACTTGATAATACGAAGGTCGCGCTGCTATACTACGCCTAGTTCCATAGGTCTTGGTGCTATTCCGTAAAATATGTTGGTTCCTTGTAACGTGTTGATGCTAAGGAGGTACCTTAACTTGTTATTTTATTGATTCTTAAAGTATTAAGTTCTTTAAGCGTATTACTGGTCGTTGATTTTGATTACCATGGCGATATAATTTACCAACTTTTCGGGACGTTTATCCTTAAATAATTCTTTCTGTATTTCTTCCTTTAGGCCATTAAAGAATATAATTATTAATACCTTTTATCCTTAATTAATTTTCGAAGCTAGTTAAATAAAGGAATTGCCGTATCCGGACATTAATCCCTTCTGCTTTAAGTCCTTAATCTTTTTCTCGGCCTTAATCTTTTCGTTTACCACTCCAAATGCTTTTCTTAATTCCTTTTCAAATCTTTCGTAATCGTTATAAATAGCCACGGTTTTTGCGGACCTTTATTAAAAAAGTTTAATAACCTATTTACGAAAGGTAAGCTTAAACCAGGTGGCCGTATTTCCGGTTAATTATTTTATAACGAACTGGACTTAAAAGGCAAGCGTTACGAATTTAATAAGGAAGTATTCGAAATAGGCGCAATATTCCGTAAGAAACTGTTATAATTTGGTAATAGTTTTATCGAAAGGGGTAAACTTAATTGGTTTTAGGACTTTTCCGGCTTTCTTGCCGTAAGCTGTTTAAGTAGGTGGTACTGGCTAAGCTGGTTAATCGGGCTGATCGGGCTGCTTTATGCTTGCTTATCTTGCTAGCTCGATTTTCTAAGCTTTCAGCTGTTTGCGAATCTTTTTCAAGGTATTAATAAGCTTAATTTTGTCGTTAGTAAGCTAAGTAACCGCGTTAGTTAATTAATCGAATTTACGCAAGGCTTTTTCCTGGAAAAGACTAGGTTAAGTCTTTTTATTGTCGGAATCCATAAGGTTATTCTCGGGGATTTTAAAGGTTCCTTTGGGGATAAGTTATTTACTGAAGGATATCGTATTAAGTGTATTACTTAAAGTTTGATAATATTATTGAACAAAAGCTTATAACGTATAACGGCTAAGGGGTTTAATTAATTATTAAACCTAATTATATGGTTTATGTTGGCAATAATATCGTGGGAAATTAAGTAATAATACGTTTAATAGTTACGTCTGGTAATAACAAATTGTCAAAGGTAATCTGGGTAACTAAGTTATATTATAAGCTGGTATTCTAACTAAACTATGGCGGTAATAAGTGTATATATCCTTACGTTAGCTTAAGGTGCTTAAGCGGCTTAAACCCTTAAGTTCGTTTGGCCCCTTAAGCCCGTGTGGCAGCTTAAGGAGCTCAAGGGGCTTGGCCCTTTAAGTCCTTTAAGTCAGTCACGTGTCCTCTTGCCTTAGGTCGGGGCTAACTCCCTTGGGAGGTCCGACCGTTTGTGTTATAGCCAAGACCGTTAGGTCATAACACCGGGGCGATTCCCTTACACTTTTTCTTTCGGGCCAACTTGCCGCTACCGTTTTAACGTTAATGGTGTTTTGTAACGCGTGTTTTCGTAATCTTTTATACTATCTTTAATCCCTAAAATCTGCTTCGGTCTTATTACAAAAGTTGAATTTTTAGTTATACATCCGTATAATTCGCTTTTCGATATACTGCTATTTTTCCATATATCTAGGGCAATAGGTGCGCTTATAGTAAATAGCATGAAGTTTTCCGTACCGGTTTGGTTGCCCTGGTAATAAGGCTTCGTCCTAGCCTTGTGTGACGGCTAAGGGGTTTAACCAACTATTAAACCTAGTCGTACGGTTTATGTTGGCAGTAGTGTCGTGGGAAACTGAGCAATGATACGTTCAATAATCACGTCTGGTAACAGCAGATTGTCAAAGGTAATCTGGGTAACCAAGTTGTATTACAAGCTGGTGATCTATCTAAGCTACGGTGATAACGAATATATATATCCTCATCTTGGCTCAAGGTGCTTAAGCGGCTCAAACCCTCTTTGCTAGTTGAGTCCCCTTAAGCCCCTTGAGCCCTTTTGTGACGGCTAAGGGGTTTAACCAACTATTAAACCTAGTCGTACGGTTTATGTTGGCAGTAGTGTCGTGGGAAACTGAGCAATGATACGTTTAATAGT